>JAMKQA010021372.1:0-32557 GCA_024699735.1 Posidonia australis | reverse complement strand
CATGATTAGAACACAATTTAGGCATAGCAAACACTCATTCAGCCTCTAGCAAGCGAATAAGACTAGAAAGACCGAGTTTCTCGGGCGTACGGGGGTGCTTAACACCTTCCCCGTGCGTAACAGAAATCCTTACCCATCCTCTGGTTAGTAGACATCCAGCCTTCACGTTTGCATCTCATTCATTCACTTTTAGTGAATCGTTTGTGGTTTTCCTCGTCTTTCCATTAAAAGATCAGGTGGCGACTCCATTTCTCTTTCCTTCGTCCCGTCTCGCGCCTTCGCCGTCTCGACATGGCTGTGGTCTCCTTCCCCCTCCCCTCGCGAGAGCTGTGGGTGGCACGGTCACAGGATCATAATGCAGTCCCAAAGCTTAGAATTGGTTACTTTTGTTGGGGTGCACTGGAAGAGTCATTCAGTGGCACTACCTAATTCTATTAGGCACTGATCTGACTGTACTCCTAAGGGACACGAGTCAGTAGGTGTCCTACACCTTGGTACCAGAACATGGAGTTCTGATTAAGTTTGTTTGGGCATCCAGTCTTAAAAACCTAGCAAAATTTCAAGACTGTTGCTTTGGTTTTTATGTGATTATTTGGGCCTAGCAGGGGAGCTATCAAGGCTTTGGTTTGAGTTATGATTTCTAGTTTTCAGCTTTGTGCCACTTGGACACAGTGTTTTGTGGAAATTCTAGAAAGGTATTCAAATAATTTTGAAATAGATTTTGAAAAGGATTTTGAGAACCAAAGGATAGTGTTGTTTTGCCTTTTTCAAAGGTTTAAGTAAATTGTTATGGAATTTTAAGTAATTTGGAAAGAGGACTTTTCCAAGAGATTTAAAAAGTGTTGCCTTGAGTTTGTTGTTTTCCTAAAGTGTTTTAAAAAGATTCCAGAAAAGATTGGAAATGATTTCCAAAAGAATTTATAAAATACTTTGAAAGGTTTCTAGAGTTTTTTTCGTTGTTGAGGCCAAGAGACTAACGAAGCGTGTTGACAGAATTAGGAGGTGTGACGACATCCTTGAGGTAGTCAGCCACGTTGCCTAGGTTGAGGCTAGAGACCAAGAGAGGTAAGTGTCCGTCGGATCCTAGAGGTATTAGACTCCTGGATCGTCATTCACGAGGTCAAGGCTGAGCTCCTAGAGTCGAGGGTCGACTGGACTTAGAGGTATGAGAGTCCATTTGTCTGGGTACCAAAGATCTAGGGTATTGACTATACACAAGGAAACATGATGGCAAACAAGAGGGTATGAGACCTCTGAGTGGCTAGACGTGACACCCTGGTTAGTACAGGTGTTGAGGCAAACAAAGACTATTAGGTGCTAGTAGGGCTTGGGTTGAGAGAGTCCTCAGGTGTCCGGGCACCTAAGGGTATCGAGAGGAGATGCATCCCTGTACTAGTTGAGACAAAGACTAGTGTGGTATGCCTTGCACGAGGACCTTCACCTCTGTATTACAGACACCATTGGTTGTGCTTCGGTAAACTACTTGTAGCTAGGTATCGGTTGTTTAGCCTCTAGCAGCATGACATACCAGAGAGGTCTAGTGGCCAGAGTTTGTAAAAACTTGAGTTTTAGGGTTAGTTCCAGTCTAGACTTGTATTTTAGCTAGATTTGAGATTTGTGTTTTGGACTGGACTCTAGTCTAGAGATTTTACAAAAAAGAAAAGTATTTTAGAAAAGCATGAGATTTCCCAAAAAAGAAAAGTATTTCAGAAAGCATGAGATTTTCTAGAGAAGAAAAGTATTTCAGAAAAGTATGAATTTTCAAAAGAAAAGAAAGATGTTTGAGAAAAAACATGAGATTTTAAAGTAAAAAGAAAGTGTTTAGAAAAGAAAGAGATTGTGTCTGTTTTGAGATTTACTTGTTTGTTTAATTGAGTAGAGGCTCGGTACTAGTGGGGCATACGCTAGGGGTTGTAGCTTGATTTGATGAGAGTAATCATTTCAAGTAATGCATCAAGTTTTGAAAAACATGTATAGATTTGAAAGAAAAAACAGATAATGGTTTTGAAAGTCAAGAATATCATTTTGAAAAGAAAAGAAAAGAATAATTTTCAAAGATATGATTTTAAAACTGTGTGGCTTTGGGACAAAAGAGAATTGCCCGAGATTATGTGCGGCATTCAAGAGAGATACTAGAGTGATGTGTGTTTTAGTGGGGTATGTGCTGGGTGACCTTTCAGTGATCACTCATGAGTGTTTTGTTTGGTATTTTCTCTGGTATAGGACAAGAGTAGATGTTTGCTAGTGCACATGAAGATGAAGTCAGTTGATCACACATCAAAGATTTTAGGTAAGTGTTTAGTTTAATTTAATTCAGTTAATAGTAGTTTGATTTAAGTTGTTTAATATTGGATTTAGTTTTAGATTTGATGGAAGTAAATAAAGAAAGAAAAAAATATATAACTAGATTTTGGGTAACGACTTGGAATCGGGTCGTTACACTAGATCTCTCTTTCTCCATCAACAAGGTGTGTCAGTTCATGAGCAACCCCATTGATGCACACTGGATGGTCGTCAAACATATTCTACGTTATCTCAAACACACTCATTCTCTTGGTTTATTACTCCAACGGACTCAAAGATCCTTATTGAATATCTTCACTGATGCCAACTAGGCTGAGTGCTTGGATGATCGCTACTCCTCTGGTGGCTTTGCCATCTTCTACGGATGCAATCTAATCACATGGGCATCTCATAAATAGAAGACAGTGGCTTTCTTCTCGACTAAGTCAAAGTATCGAGCCTTGGACGACGCCACCTCCGAGGCCTTGTAGTTTATAGTCCCTTTTGCATGAGCTCCACGTGCCATCTCTTGTTTCATCTACTCTGTGGTGTGATAAATCGATGCAACTTTCTCCGCCAACCCTGTGTTTCACGCATGTTCCATACACATTGAAGTAGATCACCATTTTGTTCAAGAGTTAGTTGCTCGACGTCAACTCCATGTTCGTTTTATTCCATCTACTGAACAACTTGTGGGCATCTTCACCAAAGCTCTACCACACTCAAATTTTCTCCATATACGTGACAAGTTGCTGGATTGAAGTCGAGACCATACATCTTAAGGGGGCATATTGATATACTATGTATACATGTATTTCTGTTAGAGGGTCTTATTTAGAATGATATGGAATATTCTAGATGTAACCGACTGTAACAAACTCATGGTTATAAATACACGAGCCCTCCTCCGAAATGGAGTGTGGGAAAACATTTTACTCCTCACCTTTCTTCTCAACATTGTTCCTGATGGTGGATTTTTTTTCTAGTAGATGAAAATGTTCTAAAATTTAACATGTTGATCATGACCTGCAGTACCTCAATTTTCTTGATTTTATCTTATGTGCAAGTTTTGTTTCCTAACACTTCCAATTTATTGTTGTACGTCAATCCTCCCACTCATATCGACGTGGATTAGTTTTTAATAACTAAAGTACTTAACTGAACTAACTCCTTATATTGAGTTGTTCAACTTTTTAGAGGGTCGGTCGCAAAGTTTCAAAGTTCTACTTGTCAATTTTATAAGATATTTTTAAAAGAACATTGTGACTTGCTCATTCAAACATCATATGATGTAAAATAGCCATTAATCGCTTTTCTTGATCGAAATCATCAATTTATAAATTTCACCGCAAGCAATTGACTTAATTAAGGATATTTATCTTAGAAAATAGAAATATCATGCATGGTGAACTTTGAAATGGAGGTACGATTAACATCCAACCACTTAAAAGCTAAACCCTTCAAAAATATAAATAGTGTACAAAAATCCTTATCAAATCCTTCGATTAGCTCGTCTCCTTTCCCATACACGACAAAAGTCCAACTTCCTAAATCACATTGCATCATCATTTCTCTATCATCATCATTATCATCTCAATTTATCAACGAAAGATGTTTAGAGTAGGTGTTTTATTTGTGACTTGCAAAAAAGAGTAAGTTTGAGATGGTAATTGTTTTCTTGGTTAGAAGAGAATTAACACCACTCATATCCAAGGTCTAGAAAATCAATAATTAGAACTGAATCGATCAAGACTCAAGACACCAATCAACAATTATTCAAGTAATTGTGAGAAAACAAGAGTGTGTGTGTGTGTGTGAGAGAGAAAGAAAGAGAGAGAGAGAGAGAGAGAGAGAAAGAGAGACTAGGACACTGTAGGAATGTTTGCTAATGAATGAATCTTATTAACCACCTCAGATGGATTTACATAACCCAAGTATACAGTTGTAAGGAATACAGTAGATGATTCTAGAACAATCTAGGTTATTCCTTTATGCCCCCTCAAGCTCAACAAAAGTGGATGTAGTCAGAGCTTGGAATGTAGCTAGAGAAAGCGGTCTTTGGCCTGATTCTTGGTGAATATGTCAGTGGTTTGAGACTTAGTAGGGATGTATTTGGCTTGGAGAGCTCTCTTGTTGATGAGTTCTCGTATGAAACGAAGATCGATTTCAATGTGCCAAGAATGAGAGTGGAACATGAGATTATGAGTAAGAAACAAGGCTAACTTGTTATCACAGAGTAAAACCAAAGGTGTATAAAGGGGAATGCAAAGCTCTCAGAGGAGATGACACAACCACGATTTTGGAGGCTAAAGCACTATATTTGGACTCGATGCTTGAACGTGACACCACTTGTTGCTTCCTAGCCGTCCACAAAACAAGATTATCTTCTAAGTAGATGCATGTGCCAATGGTGGAGCATCGGGTAACAAGGTCTCCAGCCCAATCAATGTTGGAGATGGCCACCAAGGACAGATGCTTTGATGGTTGGAAGATAAGCCCCATGTCAATGGCTCCTTTATCGTATCAAAGTATTCTCTTGGCTGCCGTGAGATGAGGTGTATGTAGGGACTTGACAAACTAAGATATGCAGTTAATGGCCATGAGAGAGTTAAGTACTATAGACCACCAGTGATGCTTCGAAAGGTGATGCAATCCTCAAGTGGTTTACCATCAGTGACTAAAAGGTAAGACCCCAGACTAAGAGGAATAGGGCATGAAAAGCAGGTAGCCATGTCGAAATAATGAAGAAGATTGACAACGTACCATGTCTGAGATAGTTGGATGCCATTGTTAACAAATGAGACCTCCATGCCGATGAAGTATCCAAGTTTGCCAAGATCTCTACAATCGAATGTCTGAGAAAGAGAAGTGATGAATGTATTAATCGCATCTAGATCACCATTGGTGACTATAATGTCATCAATATACACTAAAACCACCAAGACTTGACCAGATGTGAATTTGATGAAGAGTGAAGGATCAATTAGGCTATTGTGGAAGGCATTCTCCAAAAGAAAGATCCTTAAACGATGGTACCAAGCATGAAGGAATTGTTTTAACCCATATAGAGCTTTATTGAACTTGTAAATGTGATCCGGCCTCCAAGTGTCAATGAAGCTAGGTGACTGATGCATGTATACGTCCCATGTGAGAAAACCATGAAGAAATGCATTCTTGACGTTGAGTTGCTAGAGACGTCAATTTAGGGTTGTGGCTATTGACAATATGGTCCAAATTATGGTGTGGCGAACCACCGAGCTATATGTCTAGTCATAATCGATGCCTAGTTGTTGGTGATAGCCCTTTGCAACTAACCAAGCTTTATACTACTCAATGTGGCGGTCGACATGGCACTTCACACAGTAAACCCACTGTGAGCCCACAACATTTTGTGAAGGAGAGAGAGGGATGAGAGTCTAGGTATTGTTCTACACCAAAGCCTTGAATTCCTCGTTCGTGGCATTTCACCAATGTTGGTGCTGTTTGGATTCAGTGTAGTTGGTGGGTTCATATAGAAGAGGGTTGGCAAGATCAATAGCAAGGGCTTGAGGAAGAGGATAGGCACTGGTGTAATGAAGGAGATCAAAAAGACGATGAAAATGATGGGGAGGAGTTGCCTGAGTTAAAGCGTCAGAGGAAAAAGAAGAAGAAGAAGAGATAACTGGAGAGTTGACAATAGGGTTTTCTAGAGAAGACGAATGATACGAATGATGACGTGGTGGAAAGGAAGGATGTGATGTGGAAAAAGAAAAAGAGCAATTTGACGTAATAGTGGGATTGGGTGAAAAGGGCATAGTTCCATTAGTGGTTAAGGATGGTAGGTGTTTAGTAAAGAAATGGACCATTGGGCTTGACATTTTGTTACTCGAATTGTCAGGTGGAGTGGGAAATCTTGGGAAGAAGTGCTCGTCAAAAATAACATGACGAGAAATATGAATTTGTTTGGTAATGGGATGAAAGCACCTGTAGCCTTTGTAGTTGGACTCATATCCCAAAAATATGCATAGGATTGAACATGCCTATAGCTTATGTCGGGTAGGTGGAGGTAAAAAGGAGAAACAAAGACAGCCAAAAGTGCATAGATTGCAATATTGAGGTTTGCGATAAAAATTAATTCAAAAGGAGTGTTGTTACTGAGAGTGGGGGTGGGTAACCGATTAATTAAAATTACCACAGTCATGAAAACATCAAGTCAAAATTGGGCTAGTACTTTGGATTGTAACAACAAGCAATGACCAGTGAACGTAATATGATGATTTTTGCACTCAACAAGCCCATTCTATTGGACATTATAAGGATAAGAAATTCTATGTGATATGTCATGTGCTCGTAAATATGACAAGAAAGCATTTCCAATAAATTCCTCACCACCGTCAAATTTTAATCTTGGCTGTGAGATGGTTTTCAATTTGTCTAGGAAAGACACAAAAGACTTGAAAGGCATTAGACTTGTGAAACAAGGAGAAAAGTTAGGTATAACGAGAGTAATCATCAACTATAGTAAGATAGAATTTGTGATCAGTTACGGCTGATACAGGATAGGGTCCCCATACATTTATATGTAGAAGAACAAGAGATTTACATGCAGTAACTTCTTTTTGAAGAAAAGGAAGTTGTGTAGCTTTGCTCATAGGACATATGTGAGACGATGATGAACGATGAGGACCTCTTGTAGAAAGAGAAGAAATAGAAATAATATGACGAAGAACTGGTATGAAGGGGCATCCGAGCCTAGAGTGACAGATTTACCAAGCAAGGCCGATTGATGGGATACAGAAGAACTTGGAATGTGGTGAAGCCCATTCATGCTAGGGCTATGGAGCATGATTCTCTGTGTGAGCTTGTCCTTTATTTGACAGCCATCAACATCCAAAATAAAAGCACAGTGGTTATCTTTAGCAAAACGTTGAATAGAAAGAAGTTTTTTAAAGAGAAATAGAACATGAAGGACATTGTGAAGAGAAAGAGGACCAGATGGAGTAGAGAGAGTAGAGTGACCAACATGAGAAATAGGAAGAAGAGAACCATTACCAACAAGAATTGCATTATTACCTGTGTATGGTTGATAATGAGACATGTTGGAGATGGTGGGCGTCATATGTTGTGATGCACCAGTGTCTAGACACTATTGTTGCTCACTTAAATCCTGAATGGAGGTGGTATCCAGAGAATTGACGACGGAGTTGGCAAAGTAAGTAAATTGCTCCGATCAGCACAGTAACAGGCCGTGTGTCCCATTTTGTTGCATATTTGGCTTGCAACAGTGTTGTTGAGTGTCACAAGAATGGGCAACAATGGAGGCTTGTTGAGTGACGAAGGAGTGTAGTTGGCTATGAGGGCGATGCTATTGGTTGAGATAGAGGACATATGTTTCATCAAAGACTCCTCCTATAAGAGGAGATCGTAGAAGTCATCAAAGGAGGTAATCGAAGAGAAACAAAAGGTAGTGATGAATTCTTGTAATCGGTGCCTAAGCCATCAATGATAAAGTTGATGAGGTCGACATCAAAAATAGGGAATCCGATAGCGACAAGAGTATTTGCATGGGATTTCGCTAGAAGAAGGTATTCCATCATGGATTGGTCTTAAGCTTTCTTTAATGACCGAAGCTTCTCATGAACTAACCAGAGATGAATCTTGGTGACTGGTGAGAGACATCTCACCAAGAGGGACGAGGCTTCAACGATGGATGTGCAAGGAAGAAGCATGGTCTAAATGATAGAAGAAACAATAACTTTAATCTAACTGAGGACAAGACAGTTGACCCGAAACCAACGGGAATGGTCTGAGTTGGTGGAACCATCGTCAAGCTATGTCGGAGGTGGCGAGCTATCAACAACAATGATGTGAAGGAGGTTACAGAGGCTTAACATGTTACAAAAATGTAATTGCTAGTTGAGGAAAGTGTTTTGTTCCATATGGGGTGTGGAAAATAGTGAGAAATGTTAAAAGAATGTAGGAAGATTGGAGGCGACGAACAACGAAGGAAGAAGAGATGGGTTTAGCTGAGATGTTGAGGAAATAGAGGAGAACGAAGGTGAAAGTGTAGCCACCATGAATAGGATCGAAAGAAGAACTTAAACTGACACCATGTGAGAAAATAAGAGAGAGAGAGAGAAGAACATTGTAGAAATGTTTGCCAACGAAAGAATCGTATTAACCACCTCAGGTGGTTTTATATAACCGACGTGTACGATAATAAGGAATACACAAGAATACAGTAGATGTTTCTAAAACAATCTAGATTATTCTTTTAATAATGTCCACACAAATCAAATGATTGGACTTGATCAATCAATCGTTGAGGCTACTTGTCTGATTAATTAATAAAACGATTAGAAACATCTCCTCCGGTGACTAGATCAATCAATCTCAAATAATTTTACTTCCTGTGAAGATAGGGTATCACGGGAGAGCATAATCTTTCAAATTTTTTTCAAAGTTCAACATTAATGACCCATTGTCCAACTCCGACACCAAAAAAACGATAAAAGGACCAAAAATCTGTTTTCCCCTCCCCTCCTAAACGAGAAACAATGGCAAGTCTCCAATTACAAAATAATCTCCTCCTTCAATAACACATAATGTTAAATCAGGAAATGGTTTGTGTAGGTGTCGATAGGAAAATTTTCCTATAGGCAACTCATTTGTTTTAATTTTCTGTTTTTTAAAATAAAATCTAATTATATAATTAGTTAATCTATAATATAATCTACTATGTGTTAATGTTTCATCCTAATTTGAATTATATTCACTATTAATTTTTAATTTAAAATTTAACGGTTAGAATTTAACAAAATATGTTGAATGTTAAGACATTTAAATCAAGAATCAATAGTTATTTAATTTAAATGAAAATTTCACTATGTATTTATGAATATCTAATAAGTATATGTTATTTCTTCTCCTCTGTGTCTTTACGAAAAATAAAAAATTGTCAACATATTTCTTGTACGTAGTCACCTACGTAGAAAATGTTACCATGTTAAATTCGTAGTACTGTTGAAAGCGAGGTTATTTTTGGGATGGAAAAAAGCAGGGGCATTCAAGTGGAAAGAAAGTACATTACAGCTGAGTAGTCGACAGCTGCGCCACTGGAAGGGAGGAAGACCAAAATGGACCGGCTCCGTTCGCTACGCAGTAGAATCCAAGCCCAACCTCCGCCGCCTGAGAACAACAAGGCCGAGGAAACCCCACCGCCATCGGAACCCCACGGCGGCGACGACGGGGGAGGAGGAGGCTTGGAGAAAGTCCAGCCCCCAGCGGATGCGTCGGAGGGTCTGGGGCCGTTCATGGGGATCAAGGTCAGGAGGAGGGGTTCTCTCCACCGGGATTGTAAAGGGGACTATCTTGACGTGCCTTCCTATCCTAGTCTCGTGAAGATCATGTCCAAGCATGGTATGAGAAATTTAATCATTCTCTTCCCTTTTTCTTTTTTTTAGTTTCTTTGGCTTTTCTCTTAGTTCTCTTTTATTACAAATATTAAGGAAAATCCTATGATATCCACATGGGTACAAAAAAATTTTGTAGTATCAAAACTTTCAATCTTAATGATTCATTCAAATATATGAATGGTAAAATTTATAGTTGCAAATAAATAATTGTAACTATTAGGTAGTTACAACTCTCTGAGATAATTCCATGGGTACTGTAAATTTTTTCATCTATTAAATAGATTGATATTTGTGAGGTAAGAACAACGTTATCTCATGCAAAAAAAAAATTCTTTCTTGCAAGATTTCAGCAAAACAGCAAGAAACGATTTTTTTACAATGGTTGTTGACATATATTGGTTAACTACGCAACTTTATATTGGAGAATTACTCCTTATATATTTCAAAACAAATCAGGAATTCAATGGACGTCCGTTCAAACGTTTGTTAGAGAGAACCATGCAAACAGGAACTTTTTTGAACATCGGGCTGGACGTCCGCTGGTATTCATGTCGAGAATAGTGTTTGAGTGAACGTCCACCACAGTGTAAATCTGTTTCCAAATTTTGAATTTTAAATGATTTAATCACAATAATTGTTTTCTTTACATACTAATCGCAAAACTTCTCTCAATTTATTAGGAGGGATAAACTCATGTCTACCTATTTGTAAAGAAAGATAAACTCATCTTTCTATATACATATGATGTGAAATATCATATTCGAGAGAAATCTTCATGAAAGTTTCTTATATGTGACTACGTAAATCTATTTCTTATTGGAGACGAGAAAGAGGAGATTGTGTACTTTGAGAAGATTGAAGTTTAGCTCTGTTATTTGTCTATGAGGAGTGAACACTAGACAGGAAGGCATTTGTTTTTTCTATAGTCAATTGCAAGTGTATGCATTGCAACTTTTCCTCACTAATAGTTAAGAGCGGTTCAACTACAATTTGTTGCACTGTAGGGGCAAAATAACGCTTATGGTGTTTGATAACACCTCAATGGAGCACGTAGATAGTCTTCCACACGATCAAAAGAGTTTTTGGTCATGTACGAGTAAGATTTTTCTATATTATCTGGAAAAATTATTTCTACATTGATCCTTTTTTACATATTATTTGCATTTCTATTAAAATTAGTTGTATTAATCTGTGCTTGGTGGCAACACTTTATAGTTCTATTGTTATGAACTACTTTGTACGACTGTAAGGTTCAAGAAAATAGCTTAGCAGACTGATTTGTATGCTACCAGATATTACAAGTGTCAATGGGTTTGTGCAATCAATTAGTTCAAGTCCAGTTGCATTCTTGTGGTTTATCACTACAATCAATTCCAATTACAATTTCACGGAAGAAATGATGAAGCCCCAAAAAGTTGCCAAATATTAAATTTCTGCATGATGGATGCAACCAATCTAAGAAATTAGTAATAAGGACAACAGACTTGCAAATTATTCTAGTGTAGAATTTGATTTGTTAAAATGCAATGAGATTTTAGCGTTAACATTTAGGATAACATTTACAATGAATTTTTACAATAAGTGATCTGTCATGGTGATGCTATTGTTGACGACATGCAAAATGGAAGTAAATGGCTACATAGGCTTAATGAATTTCCCATGTAGTAGCAGCATAGTTATCATGCTGCCTTGGGTGCCTAGGTGGTAATAAAAATATAATTTTTATATGTTTTTCAGATTTTTTAAATATGTTTATAAAGATATTTAGAATTTATAATGCATTAATAAATTGATATATCAATTTCTAAAATTAACAATAACAATCTAACTATAAATAAAATCTTAATTGTCCTCCAAATCAATAACAATCTCAACAAAAATAATTAGTCAATAACAAATAACAATAACTAAGTCAATAACAATAACAATCTTAACAATAATAAGTCAAATAGTCAATAACAAATAACAATAACTAAGAAAAACTATATAATAGTCATCAAGAGTCAATGTTTAACGATGAAAAACTAAATAATTGTCATTAGACTTATTTAGAGTGAGGCGTGCCCAAAAAAAATTTTAGATGGTGCCTTGAATAACAATGAGTAGCAGCATATGTTTATTTATTGAGCTATTAAGGTGTAGTTTCAGTAAAATGGATACTAACAATTTCTAATTTATAGATAACAAATATGTGTTAAATAAAAGCATATGTTGAATCCACTTGAATTTTGTGTATGATTTTTCAACTTAGAAGGAATCCACTTGAATTTTGACATGTAGACACTATATACCGTATTGATTAAATCCATTGATTTTGATTCTTCGTTTGATTGTTGAATAATGATAAAATGGAAGACTTGTGTGATCCAATTCCTTAACAGATATGATAAACTAAAATGAAAATAACACGTATGTTAGGAGTTTGCTGAACAAATATTTCCTGAATTTTGAAAGATGAAAGTAGCCAATCTTGTTTCTGTTCCATTTAACTGGTCAATAATTTGTTAAGCAGGTAATTGTTGTTCCCATCATAAGCAAAGTCAGTTTTCATTTTACAAACTCTGCAGTTGGGGTGTGGGGGCCCTTTCATTTCAAGTTTTCAACAACACCTGCTTTCTCTGTCTTTGCAGGTGGCCAGAAGGTTTTGTTCGCTGATAAGGTTTTGAAATTCACTGGATCAGGAAAGATAAAACGGCAGATGCTGCTAATCACAGATTTGGCCATGTATCTAGTCGATCCTGAAAGTTGCATGCTTAAACGACGGATAGCACTCACAGCTGTTGAGAAGTTACGTTTAAGTGAACTGAGTGATAACTTCCTTGCTGTCATCGTCCCTTATGAGTATGATTTCCTCATGGCATGTGCTCGCAAAACAGAGATTGTAACAATTTTGGTTGAAGCTACCAACAGCACATCTGATGAGCTGGTGGAATTCTCAAATAGGTAAGAACTGTTGACATTTATCTTTTTTGAGCTATCTGAATAGGACATTAATAAGCTATACATTTTGCATTTAACTTTTAGCAGCAAGATGTAAGTTTTCTCCTCCAAATATGGTTTTCTTATTTAATATGTAGTAAGATATTAGAGGTCATTGCATGTTAGAGCTAAGAAACAACTCTAGAGAGCTAGTATAGCCTAATCAAAGCATATGATTAAGTAGACTCCTCTCAAACAGACCATAGCAGTACTTGCAAATAAGACTATTCTTATGTCTCAGTAATCAGACAAAACTTGCATCAATATGGTTGCATTAATTCTAGTGAGCAATATGACCAGATCCTACTGAAAGCCAGCAACAGCAATTGAAAGTTTGAAAATTGTGATAATTGACCATAGCAGCGGCATATATCAGTGACCACCTGAGCCTGGTAATAACTGAAATTTCAGCAATCATCAGCCAACAATTATCTGATGTGAAGTTAGAACTCTATGACAATGCACCATGCTAATATCTTAAAGTGACAAACATATAATATGACAAGAAAATTTTATTTTCCCTAGTCCTCAAAGAGTTTATTTTCCCTAATTCTCACAGAGTTTGTTGTTGTTTCTTATTATAGTTCTAAAAAGGAGTTCATCAGAGGCTACATTCCTTGTACACATAGGTGTGACCTCTCATATTTTAATGTTAATCTTTGTCATTGTGTTTTGCCTAAATAGTTCAATAATCTACTAAAGTGGGTTCATATTATGTAGCCCTTGGGCCTTACTTGTGTGATACACTCTCTAAATGCATTACTTCTCCACCTAAAACCAAGGCATATCCCCGTTCCCCCTAAAAGCACACATATGGTGTAGAAATAAGAAACTATTGGGTCTAAAAGTGCCTTTTCAAAACCAGTGAAACAATTGCTTGATTTTGAGCAGAACTTCATTTTGTATTTGTTTTTCTTGTGAAGTTTACATGTGTACTGTTTCTATCTAATGTTGACACTTTATGTTATTAAAAGAGAGAACTTTGCCTGCGATGATATAACCTACCAATGCTTTTACTCTGTGGCAAAACCATGAAACTCAGCATTTGTTTTCTTCATTACATTGTTTAGGTTCACATACTACGCTGCTGCTAATCTGGTGAAAGAAATACAATTTGAAGATGTTGAAGGTACGTACCATCTATAAATGTACCGTGGTGTTTTCTTTGGAGTGTGCAGTACTTCGGTACTGGGCAGTTCCATGATCGAGCTTTGTATCAAGTACTTCCGGCAAATGAATTACTGGTGTATTTCTGTTTACGTTTGATGCAGGAAATGTTAGAACAAGGATTGTGAGGAAGGAAAAGGATTGAGGCTTATTTCACTTATACTAAATACCATTGTATAGCCTACTATTCCCCATGCTTGGAGGGCTGGATATGCTTGTTGCCTACAGAACATTCCTATGTAATATAAAATTTCTTCAGCACCTGTTATCCTAAAATTTAAGATAGATTTGGGTTCATTGTACTAACGTTAGTTATTGCACTTGCAAGCTGATCCTATTAGAAGTTCATATGCACATCATCTATAAAAAGAGTGTGCGTTAGAAATACAGTTTTTTCCTTAGAAAACGATTACTTATGTAGAGTTTCGTTATATTCGTGGTTTTGGAATGGCGTAGTGGTTGAGCTCCACCGATACTGTGTGAAATACCCGTGATCGAAATTTTTCATAAATTTCCTTTTTAACTTCTAATATAGAACTATGAACAGTACAGCAACAACATATTGGTGTGAAAATAGTAGTAGTTTACAAGGTTATGTACATGTACTTGTGAAGTTTACATGATGCATGCACGAATACTTTGGGTCTACAAGGATACAGGTGTATAGGTTATGGCTGGTAAACCAACCAAATTCAACACTTTTTTCTTTCGGCTAACGTGACGCCATCACCTTGAAAGTTATTGGCCCAAGCAAGAAAATAAAATTTCAAACTTTCCATTTTCTCACTGTTTGACAAAATCTATCGAGTAGCTCGAGTGCGCCTGGCCGTTTCAACTTCTCCTATCTGTTACAACCACTGCGCTCAGCCTAAGCTAATAATAACCCCTGCTTAATTCAATAATTCGCACTTCCTTACTCCACCACCTATGGGGTCACCATCAACTTAACCTCACGCTAGGTGATCATATCAAAACGTGTCAATGTCGTCGTCGCGCCCTTTGGGGTGTGAAAACTGAAAACCCGCACACGAACTCCTTACACCCTTTCCTCCGCCAAAACCCTAGATTTCCCACCAATTCCTCGATTTCTCCAGTCAATCCGACCGAATTGGCGATTTTTCCGGGGTCGGTCGGATGAGGAACGGAAGCTACTCAGAGGTGGTCGTCCATCCGCTGCCACCGCAGGACGGGCGGCAGCAGTACCCGTCGGACGAGTTGCGTCCGCGGAAGAGGTGGTTCCCGTGGCTGGTCCCGACGATCTTCGTGGCCAACGTGGTGATGTTCGTGGTCACCATGTACGTCAACAACTGCCCCAAGAACTCCTTGTCCTGCGTCGCCAGGTCCCTCGGGAGGTTCTCGTTCCAGCCGCTCAAGGAGAACCCGCTCCTAGGGCCGTCGTCGCTGACGTGAGCCGCCTTCTCTTCAATTTGTTGAATCTGATGGAGTTGTTCGAAATATAGGATTGTCCTGTGCTTCCCTTTTTTTTAATCATCAATAGTCAACTAGAGGTCCCTGAGATAGCAAATGGTAATTTAAATTTGAATTTAATGTCGGCATACACATTTAAGGAAGTAATTAACTTGCAGAATTAACAAATCCGTTTTTTTTTAATAGTTATGTCTGATTTTTTCACGTATTTTGCTTGAAAGAAACGAAATAAATATGAAATGTATCAATAGTTAGGTTAGGAATCGGATAAAACACCTATTGAATGAACTACAGGATTATTACAACCGATTTGTTGGAACTGGTGCGTATTGTTCCTTTATTCCTTATCACAATTGGATTAAATGGTCACGTGAAAAAAAAGATTCAGACAAGGGACTTAGTGGTTTTATTCCATAAATGATTTTTGGATGCTAGGCATTCTGCTTGTTTCATCTGGAGGTACCACTTTTAGTTCATTTGTCATCTTTCTGGATTTAAGCTAAACATTATCAAAAAAACGCCAACATATGCATGATGACCAAGCATAAAATGATAAATTGAATATTATTTTATCGTTTTTGTTGCTTATAATTGCGAAAGGCCTAATATTCTTTTTATTTCCTTCAGTTTACTGAAGATGGGCGCTCTAGAAGTGACCAAAGTTGTCCAACAACACCAAAGATGGCGACTGATCAGTTGTATCTGGTTACATGGTGGAGTGTTCCACATACTCGCAAATATGCTAAGTCTTCTATTTGTTGGAATTCGACTTGAACAAGAGTTTGGATTTGGTATGTACAAGGATTCAAGCTTAGCATCATTTCATGTATTTCTATTAATTGCTTGCATCAAAGTTATTGCTTACATAAGTTCACATGCATGCAAGATTCCAACTAAATTGATTTTTTTTTCCTATCTTTTTCCCCAATAAAATCCAGTTAAACAGGTATTAAGTGAGGCTTGCATTTTTAGATGCTTATTTATTAATTGTAAATCAATGAATATCGTGCAAATACTCTATTAGGAATTTTTATACCTGTTTTATCATCTAGGAACCATTAATATGTTAAGTTTGCTTCTTCTTTTTTTGCACAAATCATTTTCATTTGATTCCCTAAGGAAAGGCTTATCGTCAAAATAATAATTCTTTAGATACCTTGATAATCACCTACTTCACGGAAGATCACCTGGACCTAATAATATCCACTACCTTTCTTCCTTTTTGTGAACCTTTTTTTTTTGCTTTATTTTGATTTTGTTTTTAGCAGTAAAATTACTGGGGTCCATATTTTGAATTTCTTTTAAAGGTATAACATAAGAGATTTAGAATTAATGACAACTATGAATGTGTCAGCCCAGGTTTTCTTTGATATTGTGAGAAACAACTGTTATAGTTTGTGTATGTAGTTCCTTTGTGAATGTAGTTCCTTTTTTGCCTCAAATATGGTTCATTTTATCAAGTGTTATATTTTCATTGTTTTTTTTTCCAGTGAGAATTGGTCTAGTTTACCTCATCTCTGGGATTGGTGGAAGTTTGCTATCAGCTCTCTTTATCCTGTCAAGCATCTCGGTTGGTGCGTCTGGGGCTCTTTT
Organism: Posidonia australis; assembly: GCA_024699735.1. NCBI lineage: Eukaryota > Viridiplantae > Streptophyta > Magnoliopsida > Alismatales > Posidoniaceae > Posidonia > Posidonia australis. The sequence continues at coordinate 15,713 of JAMKQA010021372.1, read as the reverse complement.
TGGATTACTAGGAGGAATGCTTTCTGAGCTCATAACAAATTGGACAATCTACACAAACAAGGTCTATTACTCTATTTGATTAATGCATGAAAAAATCTAACTCGATTTAGCTATTTTTTAAATTAATACTAACCGCTTCTCTTCTCATTTCAGTTTGCAATGTTTGTAAGTCTTGTTTTCATCATTGCGGTGAATTTAGCTGTTGGAATCGTCCCACATGTAGATAATTTTGCTCACATTGGGGGATTCATATCAGGGTTTCTTCTTGGATTTGTCCTTCTGATTCGCCCACAATATGGATGGGTTATCCATAAGAGTTTTCCGCTTGCACATCACTCTCGTTCGAATGTGAGAAAGCATAAGATGTATCAATATGTACTATGGATAATTTCTGCCATCCTGCTAATTATTGGGTGAGTCATTTATTCATTTTCTTTATTTCTTTGTACTTCATTTTTCAGAAGTAGTGCTTTTCTGCATTCTTACTCCAGTGACTTAAAGGTTCTTTTCACAATCATTCATGGGGTTTTTTATTAGTCATACACATTCTAACAGTTGATGAGCAAAACTGACGAAGTAACATAGCAAAACTCACAAACATATGTTTATGATTGATTCAATAATCATATCATGTTCTCTTTCTATTTGATACTCTGATAATCTTTTTGTTTTGCATGTTTATTATTCCCGTTTTAAGTAAAGTCAAATGGTTCATGCTGATTAGGAGTTTTATTTTTTCAGTGTATGAGTTGGGAAAATCTTGACTTATTCTATTACTAATAAATAAACTTGTTTTTCTTAAAAATATTGTGTTAGTGCTTTAGTTTTTTAAAGTCCCGGTTTCCTATATATTGTCACTTTTTAAGTAAATTCTTAGCTTTCTTATTTTGCAGATTCACTGTTGGCTTTGTTTTGCTTTTCCGTGGGTATATTGCAAATGATCACTGCTCTTGGTGCCACTATTTGAATTGTATTCCCACTTCAAAATGGAATTGCAACCAGAACTCTACATACTGTGAGGTAAGTCTTCATTCTTTCATAATTTATAGCCTTCATTGATTGGAATGGCACAAGATTTCTAGATCATTATGTAATGTGCCTCATGTCGTTGTCACTACCATCACCTCAACGTTGTCATGTGGAATTTTTTTTGTTCCTGAAACTTGGTATATAATACATTAATACCACTCACATTGCTTCTGAAATGCTTAATTTCTGTGGAAATAGTATACCACCAACCACTGTTAGCTTGATGTATTAGATCCTTGGAGGTTATGTTCTGTTTGCTGAGACGAAAACGACATTTGTTTTTGGTTTTTTGCAGGTATCCTCTGATGAGGTTCAGACAAACCTAACATGCCAGGGCAGTGGGAACACCCGTAGCTACCCACTCCCTGATCCCACTAGTGGGCAGATAAATTCATTATGTGCTCAGCTTTGTCTCTGATAAGACCGTAGACGCTGACAATAACGTTGGTCTTTGCATGAGGCATTTGCATTCCTCTTATACTTGGTTTGGTTGTATATCATTACGATTGTATTCGTCTTTTTATAAATATTGAAAATCAATCATTCTGTGTAATTTGTTCAGTGCGACATTAGTTTGCTTTTATCAATAGATATTCTTTCTGTAAAAGTTGGCTTCTGAAGAATAATCCAAGACATAGGAGTGTTAGTATACAGATATATGGTTCTCTACGTATTTCTGTTATGGATTTGTTATGCGTTTATTACAGAAAACTCTGGAAAATCATGACTGTAACAACTTAATATTCCTTGTAACAATCTTGATTCTCCTCTATAAATATGACTCTCTGTTACATGTTGATACATAAGGAATCCTTCTTTCCATTTGTCCAGTGGCATGTAAACATGGTATTAGAGCTTCATTGGTCTTAATCTTTCTCTTCTCTGTTCTCTCCGTTAATGGCTTCTTTGGCGGTTCGATTTAGGATTTTGCCTTTTCTTCTTCTCCATTCTCTGTTACGTCTCTTCCCTTCTTTACTTTACCAAGTGTTTGTAACCATGTCGGCGTTAAGTTTACATCAATCAATTACTTTCTTTGGAAAAATCAATTCATATCATTACTCTGAAGTTTGGGTTTAATGGGTCTCATCGATGGCATCGATCAATGTCGATCCTTCACAATTCTTACTCCTTTCACATTCTCTTAAATGGTGGTTGCATCACCTTCTATTTTGAGAAAGCAAATCCCTTGTATCATCAATGGGTTCGTAAAAATCATCTGCTTCTCACATGGATCATGCAGTCTCTCTTAGAAGAGGTTCTCTCGTCGGTCACCAATGTTGGCATCTTGTTTGAGGCTTGGTGTGTTCTTGAAACCACATTCGGTACTCCGTCTCATACTCGCATCGTTCAGCTAACCATGCAGCTTCATAATTAGAAGAAAGGTGATATGAGTGTTGCTACTTATCTTCGTCAAGCTCGATACTTTGTAGAGGAGCTTCGCACCGCCAGACATGCCCTCTTTAATGCAAACTTCAACGCTATTATTTACAATAACTTGCTAGTGGATTATTGTAACGCCTTGAACTCAGGTACGTTACCTAAATCATAGTATCATAAGCAAAAATTACACTAATTACAGTAAAATTAAATAACTGTAACTAAAGCTCACCTCTAGGAAACAATATGCAGCTAGGGGCTCCGACTCAGGCACTGGAACTCGACTGCACACGATCTGCATCTGAAAAACACGTGAGTGACATCTAAGTCACCTAGTATGCGTCCCAAACAAATAGACCAGAAAATCTCTGGAAAACTATAAAACTCAGCTTTTTAATTTTCAAAGTTTAGTTTTCTTTTGAAAATCCACTTTCCTTTTAAAACATCATTGCCTTTTTCTCTACTTGGGATTTCTTCCCAAAACCAAAATTACTTTCGAAACTCATATTTTTGACCAGAACCAATCTAAAACACAATGCCTCTCGGCTTAAAACTAAAATCATAAATACTGGCTGGTAATTGGTTAAAACACAATTTTTATTTTTATTCTATGATTTTAGGACCATTCATAAGTCCAATCCCAGATAACCACATTTCTTTTCATTTCTCAAAATCACATTCTTTTCTTATTCATTTCCATTTTTCTTTACTGATGTTACCTTGATCAGGGGTAACCAAGGGGTAACCAGGCACACAAGCAGTAGGCGAGGACATCATTTCTCCTACCTCCCTGCACTACCACGATGAAATTCCCCGTGCGGGATGCCACGGCCCCGGCCAACCACCCTCAATTTCTTTCATATATGTAAGGGGATACGTCTTTGTCAGACGTCCCATCAGTGACCCGAACAACTAGGTACAACAACTCAGACTCAGCCTACACCGTCGGTGACCCAAACAACTAGGTACAATAACCTAGACTCAGCCTACACTGTCACAAGCTCGGTGACCCGAACAACTAGGTTCAACGACCCAAGCTCAGTCTACACCGTCTCAAGCTTAGCAACCACAGTCGTATCTAGCAACTGGTTTCATTGGAGCTTCATACTCCTACCATGTTGTCGACACCAACTCCCGTGGTTCCTTAACACATTATTAGTGTTTCATTTTCAAAACTCTTTAAGCTTTTCTTTTCAAAACCATTTCCATTTTATCTTTTTCATTGCAAAAATCTGTTTCCATGCAATACTTGAGTCTCCACTGGGGTCCCAACTCAAATCATTGTAAAACCATATTTTGAAAAATCATAAATTGGGTCTCATGCCCAAAACCACACACACCATCAACCACTTTATTCATTTATAGGGTTTAAAACTCAAAATCATGTCCAAATCCACTTATTTGGGATCCATATTCCTCCATACCTTCTACATGGGGAAAACAGCTTTAATACGTGCTTTACATACTCTTAAAACCATTTATCCTTCATTTATATTCACATATATGTATATCAGGGTTAAGGCAAAATCGACAGACCGAAACTCCCTGATTCGGTCAACTGGATGATTTTGGCCTACCGAAACCAGGTATCCTAGCTTCATCTGACAGAGATTCAGTATGCTGAACCCAGTTCGGCATGCCGAAATTGCCCAAAACCAGGGCACCTCCCCTGTTTCAAGCCTTGAATTCGTCGGAACTGGGAGCCTCTGGTGAACCTCCAAAACACACATCATAAAATACGAGTAAATCACGAGGTGTAGACCCTTAAGTCTACTTCAAAACCCCTCAAACCATTCATCAATCCATTAACCATACATCGAGATATAAATTCTAAAAGGGAACATGCTCAAAGTTAAACCTTAAAATACTTATGGCATTTCCTACCAAAAACCCACGAAATTCATGCAACCTAGCATGATCTTTACACATTCACGCCATTTATCACATTTCCATCATCTCTACCATTTTTCTATGATTTTTCATGCATTTTACACCGATTTCATGCATTTAACCCATTTTCAAGGGAACACGGAACAGAGGGAAAGGAAGGGGTCGCATACCTCTTCTGGCAAACCTCCCCCTACTCCGGCGAGCTCCTCCTGTCCCGGCAAAGCCTCGGGGATCCTCGGCCTCCAGTGGACACTCCTTCCTCTTTCTCTTCTTCCCAGCTCGTCTCCCTCTTCATAGCCTCCTCCTCCACTCAATCTCCTCTCCTCTTTATCTCCTCCTCCTCTCGCATGACGTCGGCCATCCATCCCGTCGGAGAGGACGGGGAGGCACGGGTTGGTGTCGTTGGTGGCACTGGTGTGGGTGGGGGAGAGAAGGAAGAAGAAGATGACGTATGCCCGTGGGGAGAGAAAAGAGAGAGGGAGAGGAAAAGAAGGGAGAAAAGACAGGCACGCAAATCGAGGTAACTGTGCATCCTCAAATTAGACCCTGCATTGGTCTCAAATCACAAGCAGGTGCATAGAAAGCCAATCACAAGCTCACACAATCACCAGAAACAACAGATTATTCATTAATAAACCATTTATACAATATTACAATTAATTACATTTTTTACAAGTAAAATGGATAATCGGACCCAGATGTCACAATTATAGTGACATTGTTGCAGCTCTATCTACAAGATCTACTCCAGTGAGCTTTCTTGAGCTACTTAGTATCCTACTGGGTCATGAAATCCATCTTCAAGCCTCCTAGTCTACTCTGTCAGCTTTGTTACCTACTCCTGCTACACCTCCGCTCACACCAGCTCCAGCTGTTCACATAGTTCAGCCATCCTCTTCTTTCCGTGGTCGTAGGCATCAGTAAGGTAGAGGACGAGTACGACAATCCAGTGATCGTCGTGATCCATGTCATGTGTTTGGCGTTCATGGTCATAGTCCTTATAAATGTCGCTTTCATCATCGTAGATCATCCACTCCGTCTCAAGTCTATGTTGCATATTCTTCATCGGGCTCTGGAACATTTTCACAAACATCTAATGCTCCTTCGTACCTTCCTCCTCCTTCAACCCACCATTCCTACCCACCATCGATGGTGTCCTCCGACTGGTATGCGGACCCCAGTGTGACTCATCACCTTACAACAGATCTTCAAGGGTTGTCTTTTGCTGATGAATATCATGGTCCTAATCAAGTTACAACAGCAAACGGTACGACTCTACCTATCACTCATGTTGGTTCTTTAACACTATCTACAATCCATCATCGGTTTCTTCTCTCTCAGCTGCTTTGTGTTCCTTCTCTTTCTAAGCAGCTTGTCTCTGTTCATCACTTTAGACTTAATAATAATTGCTTCTTTGAATTTCACCCATTCTTTCACCTTGTTAAGGATCACGAGACAAGTTAGGCTCTTCTTCAAGGTAGGTATCAGGATCGCCTCTACCGCGTGCTTGTGTCTTCTTCCTCTTCACCTCCCACTGTTCTTCTCAACACTAAAATTTTTCTTGATCGTTGGCACTCTTGACTGAGCCATCCTCACTCTACCACGGTTCAGTCTCTCGTCCGTTATCATCATCTTCCAACATTGGCTGGCAATATGCACCGTTCTAATGCCTATTTATTAGCCAAATCCTCCCGTCTTCCTCTTTTATCAATCGGATCTCTCAATGTTGGCCCATTGGACCTCATCCATAGTGATATTTAGGGTCCATCACCACTTTTGTCATCTACCGACCATAGTTATTTTGTATTCTTCCTTGATGATTTCTCCAAGTTTGTATGGTTTTATCCTTTATCAAAGAAATATGATGTTGTCAAGGTTTTTCATCTTTTTCAAGTTTATGTTGAACGTCTGTACAAAAATAAAATGTTTTCAATCTGATGGAGGTGATGAATTTCTCAAGCTTGATTCTCATTTTAATGGATGTGGCAGTTATCATCGTTATTCTTGTCCCCATACACATCAACAAAATGACCCTGTTGAACATAAAATCCACCACATTGTTGATACGAGACTTGCGCTTATTGCTCATGCTTCTATTCTCCATCATTATTGGCATTTTGCTTTTGAAGAAGCAGTCTATCTTATAAATCATCTTCCTTCTCCAGTCAATAAAAACTAGTCTCCCTTCTTTCTTCTTTATAAAACCCAACTCGATTATTATTTTTGATTCTCAAGGTTTTTTGGATGTTCTGTGTAACCTCTCACCTGTGTATACAACACCCATAAATTTTCCTACTGTTTTGTTTCGTGAGTTTTTTAGGCTATCCCTTTAATTATCATAGATATCGATGTATGGATCTCACATCTGGGAAAATATATATTGCTAGGCATTTAACTTTTCTTGAGGATTCATTTCCTTTTAAGGCCCAACCCAGTCACGTCAAACTAACTTTGATTCCTCTCATTATTTTTCCTTTTCCATTCCTTATTCCGCTCCGTCTCGCTTAAATGACTTAAGCCTAGCTACTAGCCCAACAAGTCTATCTCCCACATCTTCTTTCGTTTCTTCTCAACATTGTCCATCTTCTTCCTCCTCCGGCTTTACGGTTGCATGCACCTCCGCCTCTGATTCTTCAACTACATCAACTCCACCTAAGCATCCTATGTAGTTACGATCTCACCAGCCAATTGATTATCGACAATTGGCTAGTCTTTCTAATATTGGTGCTCCACGACACTCTCTTCCAACATCTTTGTTAGCGATGCTCATTGAAAAAGAACCTCAGAGTTACACTAAGGCTTCTCAATCTGCTAAATAGATACATGCCATGTAATCTGAAATCGCTGCCCTTCACAAAAATAATACCAGGTCTCTTGTTCCTCATGACTATTTTATGAACATCCTTGGCTGTAAATGGATTTTCCTGTTGAAGTATCATACAGATGCTCGGTTGCCCAGCATAAGGTGAGGTTGGTTGCCAAGGGTTATAATCAACAAGCTGGTGTGGATTATTTTGATACTTTCAGTCCAGTTGTTAAGTCCAGTACCATTCAATTGGTTCTCAGCATAGCTGTCTCACGAGGTTGGTCTCTTCGCCAGCTTAACATTTCAAATGTATTCCTTCATGGTGATCTTTCTGAATATGTTTACATGCTCCAACCTACTGGGTTCAAGGATACCTTGAGACCACTTTATGTCTATAAACTCAATAAGTCTATATATGGTTTAAAACAGTCGCTCCAAGCTTAGTTTCACAAGCTTTCTACCTTGCTTTTGGACTATAGGTTCACATCCTCGACCACTGATGCATCATTGTTTGTTTATGCTCGTGATACCTGCATTCTTTATTTCCTAGTTTATGTGGATGACATTATTCTCATTAGTAGTCATTGCGAGCAAATTTCTCGTCTCCTTCAGTACCTCAGTCGATCCTTTGCTTCTAAGGATTTGGGTTCTCTCCATTATTTCCTGGGAATTGAAGTCATTCCCACGTCATCTGGCATTCTTCTCTCACAACGTAAATACATCATTGAGTTACTTGCTCATACTCATATGTTGGGTGTCAAGCTCATACATACACCCATGGTTGCCACTATGAAGCTTTCCAAGGAAGGGTTTCTTCTCTCTGATCCCTCTCTCTTTCAATAGGTGGTTGGCACTCTCCAGTACATGACTTCAACTCAGCTCGATCTTTCTTTCTCCGTCAATAAAGTTTGCCAATACTTGCATCAGCCAACTAAAGTCCACTGATCTGTTAAACATATTCTTTGCTACCTTAAGCACACCATCTCTAATGGGTTACAACTGCGGCGGTCGTGCACCATTGGCATTACCATCTTCACCGATGTCGATTGGGCAGAGTGGCTGGATGATCGTCACTCTTCCGACAGCTTTGCCATATTTTGTGGTAGTAATCTCGTATCTTGGATGTCCCGGAAACAGTGAACGGTCGCTCACTCCTTGATTGAGTCCAAATACCGAGCTTTAGCTGATGCGACTGCCGAAGCGTTATAGTTGCAATCACTTTTTCGTGAGCTGCATGTGTTGTGCCCTCCTCCAAATCTGTGGTGTGACAATCTTGGCGCAACCTTCCTCTCTGCTAATCCGATGTTCCATGCACGCACGAAACATATTAAGGTCGATCACCACTTCATCAGGGAGCTCGTTGCTCGCCACCAACTGCATGTCTGTTTTCTTCCGTCCGTCACACAGTTCGCCGATATCTTCACCAAACCATTGCCTCGTTCTGTGTCTCTCAGTCATCGTGACAAGTTAATGGTTCGCAGTCGAAACCATTAACTTGTGGGGGCATATTAGTATACATATACATGACTCTCTACGTATTTCTATTATGGGTTTGTTGTAGAAAATTCTGAAAGATCATGGCTACAACAACTTAATTCTTCCTGTAACAACCTTGATTCTTCTCTATAAATATGACTCTCTTCTACGTGTTGATGCGTGAGGAGTCCTTCTTTACATTTGTCTAGTGGCATGTAAACAAGGAGTACATTGTTTTCCATGTTATATGATGCATGATCTGATCAAGTATTGTTTATTGGACCCAAAAGAAGGTACACAAGAGGAGTGATAGAATAGTGTTCGATGATTGGACTTTTGTTATCATATTGATGGATTCGTTTCCTCGATTGGTTTTGGATTTGGTCATCCAAATTCAATATCTATAACTTGACGGCAATAAGTTATGGAACTTCATAGTTTGTATTCACTTGGATTGTTGAATAACTTGATGAATAGATAAGCGTATGGATTCTCTCCCTTGGTCCATCAAGTTATCTCAAGTCTATATGGTCCTACCATCCATGTTTTTTTATAACTCAAAGTTAAGTATTGGGGAGGCAAACAATCATACCCTCTTCTTGTGCTGTATTATTGTTTCAGGCTGTTCTGACATATTGACCATCGGTTGGGTCTTTAGTCCCTTTTGGTTATTGGGAAAACATTTGGAATAAATCTAAAATAAGAATTATTATTATGTTTGAATACGTAAAAATTGAAATGAATTCGAAATAGTAATTTTTATTCATATTTACTTATTTCAAAATAGTTATTTCGTAGAAAAAGTAGAATAAATTTATTTTGTCAAGTTTTTTAATACATGTATATGATATGTTTATTATTTATATAAAAATTAATACATATAGAAAATAATGTATACATGTTTTAAATTAGATATATATCATGATAATTAAATTGATTATTATTAATCTACATGTTGTCTACTTATTTCAACATTTATTCTGATATTTATTTTACTTTTCATTCAAATTAGAATATCTCTTTATACATAATTATTCACTTTTAAAAGGAAATTATTTTTAAATTGAATAACAATATTAATAAAATACTAATATTATTTTCTACTCATTTCTATTTTTCTTATTCTACATCTAAAAAGGAACTAATATGAATTGTTCCACAAATGGTAACGTGTTTTGTATACATCGTCAAAGGCAATTAATTCAATTATGTGTCAATGGATTTGGTTTCAAATAATCTTAAAAAAAGATCATTCAAATGAGATTTTTAGATTTTTTTTATTTATTTTGACCATAAGTAACTAATATGTTCATGTCGTGTCACATAATCCTACGCCTATAATCTACAAATAAACAAAACCATGTCGCCTTGATTGAGAACCATGTCACATATGGGTGGACTTGATGGAGAATACATTGGAAGGGCAGGTGGACATGCAGTGACAAATGATATCACTTTTGAAGGGATACCTTCACCTCAGAATGATCATTTAGCGGTCGCCTCCCCCAATGTCCATCAGTGGGTGCCCTTAGCAGTTTTGTGACTTTTGTCTCACAAGATCATTCTGTTTGGAAACCAATTATCATAGTGTAGTTGACCAGGAGGAATGGAACTTCCACTTCTTTCCTAGATTTGAATTTCACGGACGAAAATATATGCATACCGATATCAAAAAGAAAAAAGATCATTCTTTTTGGAATTTTGCTTGCCCCTTTTATTTTTTTGTCTTAAATCCGTGTGCTCACCATGTGTTCTGGCACACCTAGGAAAATTATGTTTTGTTGAACATCCTGACAACCTGCCTTTGAGAGAAGCCATTCTCTTTCACATACTGGCCTTTTTCATTAATTGAGCATCATTTCACCTTTTTATTGTCGTCGATTTCTTCCTATTTTTTAGCACAACCACCTCCTACAGCTGACTTTTGATCAATTAACTTCGATTTATAAATCAGTTCAGCTGAGTTCCATAAATTGATATGCGAGCCAGCCACTTGCACGACCCATGCCCTAGTAATGTGGGTTGTAGATGGAAGCGCTTTGTGATTGGGACCCAAATGCTTGGTTCAATTTCTTAGTTGGTGGCTTCCTTAAGAAACACACTGCTTATTCATTGGCACCACGCGTGCATGCTTCTATTCTCATAATTATGTCGTTTGAGCATGTCCAGGCAACAGCGTGTTTCTAGAGAAAGGTTTGCTCACAATCCCTTTTTGCTTAACCATTACCAAAGGAGGCAATGCATGCTTGGATCAATTGACAGCAACTGTTCATTCATGCTTGGATCACTGTTAACGCCTTAAGTGGTGGCACCATCTTGTTCTAATAGTGGAACCTCTAATTTATTGAAAATTTACTGAATAAATTGCGCTAGTTGCTCGTTATATCTGTGCATGTTTGGGATAAATCTCTATCAGGATTTAGGACGCATCTTTTACTTGCACACATGTAGCGCATGGGTGGGTATGTATGGTCGAGTGGTATTTGAGCTTAATTGCACCAGGCGTGAACCATTCACAGAAAAATCGAATTATCAGTACCCTTTGTATTTTTTCTTTTTTTTAAATTTTGTGTGTGTGTGTGTGTGTGGAGAGATTACATTTTGTAACAAATAAACTGACGAGCAAGCACACCAGAGACGATTACTTCACGTTTTCCTGTAGAATGGGAGTATGAAAACTCTCGAGTACCAGCAATGGTACATATTGCTGGAACTGAAGAGAAAACTTTACAATGTATGAGTTTCTTTCTCCTTTTCATTTTCTGAATAGAACTTTAAGCAATGGAGCCCATGAGCTTTGGACAGAAGCAAATTAAGCATTCACTCACTGTAAGATCTTGCCAGTCGCAGCCATTACTTACCAAGTATGCTGTCATCCATCCATCTTTATATCACTATACAGTCGTTGGTGGGCCACTAAAAAGGCCCACTGAATCAATGTGTCTGTCATTGCAGCCTTTATAGGCCCATGCATTTAACTTCTTGTTTGATGAAAGTGATTTTTTGCGTGTATATCCTCAGAAACATAGCAAATGCCTCGTATAACTTCTTAAAATAGTTGATTGTTTATATACCCTCATAACAATCAACGTTATACTTATATACCATTCCGTTAGTTTGTCGGTAGCACTAACTCACCAACCTAGAGTTAACATGAAAAGACAAAAATGCCTCTACCTATTTAGTTTTAAACCAACACTCATATCATGCATTTTTCCTAGATTCTTCCCAATTTCTTCTCTTCTAATAGTAACACTAGCTGCACCGATGAAAACACAATCATTCGGAAAGAAATGTTGGAATCCATATTTCCGGTAGGTATACAAGTAATAAAGCCAAAATGTTCATTTTAATGACAAAAAACGGAACTAAAATCTTAAGTATTGTAGCTATGATTAGTTATTGAAATAATTAGCTATTTTAAGATGGTATACTATGTTTTCCAGAGTATTCAAGCAAAACTTCCTTGACGAAATTACTAACCAACCTTGACTTGACCTAGCTAAGTTTCTAATTTTTCCACTGCATGGTCTACATCAACACTGTAGTATATTCTGAGGGATCCATCGAGTCCCATTGAATGTGTCATGGATGCTAACGTTGTCATATGAGTCATCAATTGCAGAGCTACCATTTATAATGAGAAACCCCAACTTCTCACTTTCCATTGGTATATACGTGAAACTGTTGCACCTCCAGTGAGTGGGTTGGGGATGATGGGATGTTTTGGGTATCTCGCACCATCCATCATCCAGTGCTATTTAGACCTTAAACTACTACAGTATAATAAGTTGAATACCCTGGAAAAGGACTTCCTGTAACACTTGAGCTTTTATGAGAAATTAGTATGTCTTCTGCAGATCATGTCACTCTTCTACTGCTCACTTATTGATGTTTCTTAACTACCAGAGTTCTACAGTATTTAGTCTTACCCTCTGGTCGTAACAGATGACACGATGAGTATGGAGAGATTCCAACTTCCTGTGGTCCAATGCTTGGGTAAGAAAGATAAGCCTTTTGGCATCTGATTCATGGTTGAGAAAGGTAAGTAGAATTTCATACGTTAAAATGTGGGCGTCTCATTGTCCAAAGTTCCGTCAAGCAGCTTGATGAAAGTGGTGCTTGAGCACCCAACTCCCAGACCCTTTCTCCTTCTTGTATCTAGATCAGAGGTTTTCAAGGCGTTAAAAATTTCTGAGTGCTGAATGTCGTATGGTCTTCCTTAGATCTCTCAAAAAGGTCGGAAGAATGTCTTTCTCTTGTCTACCATTGATATATGAATTTGGCGAGAATGTCTTTCTCTTGTCTACCAGAGCTGCTAGATGCGGAACCAATTAAGAATGGGTTCTTTGCATGTATACTTCTGAAAATAATCAAAATTGTAAGTGCATCCTTGTATTTTTAGAAATTACTATTGTACCCTTATATTCTTGACTGTTTGTTGTATATATGCTTTGTATATTTATCCATTAAGTCATGGTTAGACTATTTTATCCCAGATTTTATCTATAATTTGACTTTTTTTTACCACTAAATACGTATCACTTTTGTTGACCTATCAATCATTTTATCATTTTTTTTTCCTTTAATCTTCGTCTTGTTGATCTTTGCAAGGTAAATAGTTAGTTACCATGACATAATTATTGGGTACATAAATACACCTCTAAGAGAGCGGTAGGTTATGTGTGCAAACACTTCAAGAATACAAAGACACACATGCAATTTTAGTTGTTTGCTAGAGTTTGTTTACAAAGAGCCCATAATAGGAAGTGGAAGGTTTGATCCTGAGCTCTTATTACTCTTTGATCAAAGTCGACCAAGGTTTTTTTAGCTAGAATATCCAGAATTTTAATAAATTAAGGTTAAGTAGCCGACACGGTGACACTCCACCCATTTCTATCTAAATCCATCACCTGATGATCAGTCCCGTTCCACAAGCTCACAACCAACCATACGGTGAAGTTTGCTTGCTTCCGTATCACCATGTCTTAGCCACACATGACATGTTTGGAAGAATGGTAGTGCAGGCGAGATCCCATGCCGATGGGAAAGCTCTAGAGCAGTACATCACTGTCACCATGTGGACTACGGCTGTTTCTATTTCCATTTCTATCGTATAAGATCTAAATATAAACGTGCATGCATGGTCTGGCAGACTGATGTGAAAGTGAAACCCACCGCTTCTGCCAACGACGACATGTCAGACAACAAAGAAAAGAAAGCGAAAAGAAAACGATGGGCAAGTGGAGTTCACACGTTTTTCCTCTCAGTCCTTAGTTTTTTGTTGTAAACGTTAAACAGTGATATATAAGTCCCTTAAGCAAATCAATCTAGGGAATAATAAAGTACAAAATGTATTGTTTGAGACAGTCACTAAATATAAACTGTTGATTCAAAATGAAGCAACATATCGACCAACACAGACCATCCAATAAAGTTTAGATGTCCAGAAAAATAAAATTATATATCCAAAAAGAAAGAAAGGCAAGACTAACAGGACGTTAGTACTCAACAGAATGATCATCCACTGGAACAGGGCAGTGATTAGAAGGATCTGCATCCCTGCAGGTAAGAACACTAGTGGACATAATCTCAGCGTCGCGAGTATGCTGGAAGGAGGTGATAGAGTAGAGGGCATCGTTCTTGTCAAAACCTGAAGCCAAAGTAGCTATGCAATCATGAATAAGAGTAATAATTTCATTAATACACATATTAGAATCTTTGCAAACACTTCTTAAAATGCGGTTATTTCTTTCTTTCCATATAACCCACAGAATGAGTTGGAACAGTGTGTAGCATCATTTAGTAGGCAGTGTTAGTTTTAATGGAAGAGAGAATGTAAACATATCATCAATAGAAAACACAGCAGGGTAGAGAGGACCCTGAGAAAATGCACTCCAAATGGAAATAGCAAAAAGGCAATGTAATAATAGATGAGTAATAGTTTCTATATTTGTATTGCAAAAAACATAATTCACAGGACCAATCTAGCCCTTATTGCATAAATTTGCCTTAGTCAAGACTTTGTCAAAGAACACCAGCCAAGAGAAAGTTTTAATTTTCAAGGGAGCTCAACTGCACCAAATGGGTTCATGATGTCTGAACCTAAGTCTACCATCGATTATAAAATTATAGCATGATTTCACTGAAAAATATGGTTTGTAGAATTCCACTATAAGATATCATCCTTAGGACAGAGATTCAGGTTAGACAAAATGTCTGAAATAAGGTCTGTTTGATCCTGAACCTCCCTATTAAGTGTTTGTAATTGAGGGTTAGCAAATAAATTCTCAAAATCAACTCTGAAGGTCTCAATTGTCTTGAGAAGAGAGGCCTTCTTTTTTTTAGCCAATAGGAAAAGGTCAGGGAGAGAAGATTTTTAAGTCTTACCCCATCCCACCATTTGCTTTCCTAGAAGATTATGCTACATCCATTCTGAACTTGAAGGTTGGTATAGCAGTTGACTAAATTATGGCATGCTTTCAGTTCCTGCCATAATTAATGGTGAGGATCTGCCTAAGGATGTATTTAGGAGGGCCCCAGGTCAATAACTAGCAAAGTATCTTGCTTTAAGAAGTTCTTTCCACTTGAGAGAGCAAGTGGTGGAGAGTAGCTGCCAGAGCAATTTTGATTTAAGAGCCACATTAAAGTTTTTAATATTAAGAATTCCCCAGCCATATTGATGCTTTGGCCTATAAAGTGTATCCCATTTAACCAGATGTCCAATGGTGGAGGAGGAGGAGTAGGATTTCCAAAGAAATCTGAATCTGTATTTATCAATATCTTTAAAAACTTTTGCAGGGATGTGTAGCACAAATAAATAATAGGTGGGTATGGCTGAGAGGACAGAGTTAACTAGAGTTAGTCTACCTCCAAGAGACAACTGTTTTTCCTTTCAAAAAGATAGTTTTTTTTAGATTTTTTCAATGACTGGAGACCAGACATTGAAGGTATAGCCCTCCTAAATAGGGGTGGGCACCCAAACCGCCCAAACCGGTTAACCGAACAGAACTGAACCATTTTTAGCGGTTCGGTTCGGTTTTTCAAATTTAATGGTCTGGTTTGGTTTGAAATATCTCCAAACCGATCCTTATGGTTCGGTTTGTGGTTTTAAGGGTGGTTTAACCGAACCGAA
>JAMKQA010021371.1:0-30440 GCA_024699735.1 Posidonia australis | reverse complement strand
CTTAGATAAGCTAAAGTAAGTAATAATCTACATCTTAGACTACTTAGATCAACTTCCTCAATATATATCACATGAAAATACAGTAGATAGACCTAATAGAAACATTCTGAAGTATAAATAATACATAAAAATACTTAATAAATGTTAAAAAACAAAAAACTCAAAAAAGTTACCTTATATATGCTTAATACCATGAAGAATGCCTTGGTGGATCAAAATATAATACACTAAGTATAAATACTCCTAATTTTTACAATCATTCTTGATGTTTTTTAAATTTTCCTTATTTTTAAATAAATTATGAAATATTCTTATTTTTTAAAAAAATTATAAAAATTTACTGATTTTATAAAATTATTATGTTAGATCTATTACTTACGCAATGAATTGAAATATTATTAGGTTAAATATTTATTTTTTAATTACTTACAAAATAAATATGAAAATTTCTTAAATAAAAGAAAAGATTTACTCCAAGACAAAGGCTAAAAAAAAAGGAGAAAATGATGGCTATTGTTAATGCTTCATATATATTTTTAACTTGTTGGAACTTGAAAGACAGTAAAATCACTTTTGCAAGAAAGGACTTAAAAAAAAATAAACATAAGATAAAGCTAGACGGTAAGAGTTTTGTTTGAAAATTTTGTTATAAACCACCTTATCTTATAAACCACCGTCTCTTGTACATAAGAAAAAAATAAGACATTAGACACAAACATTAAAACAAAACATAAAGGATTAGATGATAGGAGTTAAAAAAAATAAAAAAAGGATAGAAATGCTATTCAATTCATTTTTCATAAAAAAAATATGATCCATTACTTTTATCATCTATTTTAATTAAGATTTCACAATTAAGATTTTAAACCTAGTATATGTCTTATTCCCCGTAACCCGATATTTGATATTATAGCCCAAGTATATGTCTTAACCCATACTGGATATTAGCCCGATACGATATTTGATTTTCGCACAAACACTTTCCCCATCCTGCACTCGAAGATTCCAGAAAAAAAAGGGGGAGGCGACGACGATGAACCTGGTTGGCCTTGGAGATCGGAGCTGACAATGATGTAGGAAGACGAACGGCGAACGCGAGTACCGGAGAAGACATTAGACGGCGAAGGGGGACTGATGGAAGTCGCTGGACTGGCAGACGACGGACGACGCTGGAGGTAGGATGACGGCCGACACTGGACTGCGAGAGAAGCTTGTAAACGACGACGCTGGACGACGACCGAGCGTTGGAGAAGGTTGAAGAGGAGAGGAAAGAAAATGGGAGAAGGCGCTGTTGGAGTGTTGGTAGACGTGTGTCGTGTTGCAGGGAAGGCGTATCGGGCGATACGTGAGGATTTTAGTAAAAAAGTATCAAGCACCCACCGACATCCACCGATACGACCGACATTTACCAAAATATCGTCCGACATAAGGTAAGTCGCGACATACCTGTCAATGTCGTTTCTCTACTTGCACCCACTGATATGTGTCGACGAAATTTCACTGACACGGATCGAAATTTGACACCATGCCTACTCCAGACATAGTTACGAGAAATCATCCTTTTGTGTTTCAAATCTCTACTTTTTATCCTTTATGGTTCTTATATTTCCTTTGAACTTTGTACTATGATCACGATTTGATCCATATCCAATACTTATTTTAAATTTAAATTTACTTATTCCAAAAAGAACAACATAATTGGTTGAAATTAAAAAATTTTGCAATATAAATACCATATCATATGATTTCAAATAAAATTTATTTATAATTTCTATAGTACTTAAAATAATAATTTTAATTTTCCAAATAAAATATAATTACATATTAATTATTTATAATAAAATTTTTAAAATCTATTGGTTTAGAAATATAAATTTAATACGATTTCAGATATAATAGTATTTAATTTAAAAAACGTTTAATTTTATTTCAAATAATTTTTTTTTATAATAATTTTCATAACATTATAATTTATTTTAAATGATTTAAACTATATTATTATTTATTTAAAGTGTTATTTAATATGTTTTTAAATTAAATTATAATGATTTAAAAATAATACTATTTAGTGTATATGTATTATATTATAAATAAATTGTATTTATACATTTGTTTCACCACTTATTCTAGTTTTATAGGTAGACTAGCTAGAATAACTTCTAATAAACAATTTTTCTGCTTGAGAAAAATTTTCACTTTTCAATAAAACAATTGTTCTAGGGAAATACTAAAACCAACTTCAACTTATTCTTGATTTTCCTATTCTACATCTAAAGAAGGGTTTAAAGATTAATTCGAGTGGTCCAGCCTATCCCGTCAAATAGTCGTAATTTTCATTCCTTTTTCTCCTTTTATGTAGATTGCGGTGCATGTGACATGTGTTGACTTTTAGGTCAAACTAATTCTAGAATAAGACCACTGCCTACCTTATATTAGCTAGAGTAGATATAAAGATTAACATTGGTAGGTTTCAAAGAGTCCCCATTAAGCTTAATATCCAAAGATTTACAAGCATAGTTGGAGATTAATTTTTTAATTTTATAAGTAACAAGTGGTAGTGAAAAAAATTAATAATAATTGTTTCATTATAATCCTCTATTAATTATGGAATAGAAATTTATATTGGTGGCTTTCGAACTTATGTCTATTATTATGAACGTGTGCATCAAAATAGTTTTCCCAACAACTATAATCAATGAAAATAATAATGGAAACCATATATAAGTATGAAAAGATATAGTAATACTTTTTTTTCAATTTCATACAAGTGCATTTCAATAGATATTTAATTTGCCTTTTATTTCATCAATAAATAATATGAAAATACAATGAATACATGATAAATTGTTGACTTAGAGTTACCAAGTTGAGTCTTACAATAAGACTTTTTTACATAGAGCTTATATAAAATGAGATGTAATATCTACAACTCAAGGATTTCCAATTCAAGAGAGGATACAAAAGAGATATTGCATGTTGGAAATATATAAAGAGACAGGCAAGAAAGCATGTGTTACTTTCCATTGGTATCTTCTATTTTCAACCAATGTTAAATCTTTATTCACTTATCATTATTATTTTTCTCACTATTAAAGTCATTTTGGTCTTATCGTTGTTGTGCATTGTGCTAGTTCCTTACGCTATGACTATCAACATTATTATCATCATCATCAAATCATCGTTAACATGTAATCACTGTGTTTGAAATAAATGAGTAATACTTCAATTCTATTTCTCTCTTATAGATTTAGGATTATATTAAAATTTGATTCATATGTGTCCATGTGATATAGAATTTCACTTGTTTTCGTAACAATGTAATATAATACATTTAATTATATATGTCGAGCTTAGATATATAATATTGCTAATTGTCATTATCATTCATATAATTGTGAACTATGATTTACAAATGTATACAATATATGTGTTGAATAATGAGTTTGATTCTTTGGCGCTTTTTTTTTTTGAGAAAATTTGCTTGGTTATTAGTAATAACGTCATAGCAATATTTTGATCTCTTAAGTCATATTTCTTCTTGAAGTTCTCAATGCTATTTGGGCCGGAATAGTGGCGTAAGACTTCTCATTTTATTTGAATGGAGTTGAATTAACTTAAGTTATAATGGAAGCATGAGGTGGAATTTTTTTTTACTAACCCGCATCTACTCTTTTGAAAGTGAGAGACATTAATTCTCGCCAGTATGTATAGCTCTAGTTACAAATTTTTTTATTTAAAAGTGATAAAGTAAGAACATGAAAGATAATATTTTTTACTTTGAGACATCACAGAGTAAATAATATGTATTACAAGTTTGTACTTTTATACATAGGTAATATATTAGTGTTATGATAAGGAGAGCAATATTTTATCATTTTGGTTAAACTTTGCTAAAGAACAAATTATATGTTTAATGGTTTAAAATATAAATGTTCTTTAGTTCCTATAGACTTTGAAATAATAACCAATGGCTCATTTCCATCAAACAACAACCCATGCTTCTTTGTATATGTTAAGATAAAAATAAGTTTTCGCCATAAAACATATGTTGGTGATTTGTATTGTTATTTTCTTTTCTACTCTTTTTTATTTTCTATCACAACTGTAAGCTTACATGGCATAGAAAGAAACAAGTAATTAAATGAATTGTTTATTTTATTTATGAGTTTCAAAAAATATAAATTAATGATCATTTTGTGGTGTATCACATACAATGTTTAATAACTTTACTTTTTAAGATAAAATTAAAATGAATTTATCTAATCTTTAGTGTAATTAGTACATTGCGTATACTTGGTTAGTAATTTAAAAACCACGAGGAGCTCCTTCCCTGCCATCCCATGCATGACGCATGTGTCAATTATTAATATGCATAGACATAAATAGAAAAATCTTGGCCAAGACTCCCGGACACGCCACACGTCCACTTATTTCCAACTTATTAGTAAAATACCAAACGCACACATCGCTTCCATTCCGTCAACATGGGGGTTTCGTGAGCTAGTTGCAGCATCGGGTGCAGTAGCCATCCCTGTTGAAATGTCCACAACATCGTCTGCAACCACGATGGTGGTCGCCGTGGTGGCGACGGCCGTGTCGGCGACGGCCGTGTCGATCTCTATGGTGACGATCATGGTAACGTCTACCTCTGGGGTATCCACCGTGGTCACCTCCACGTCGATGGTTGCGACCATGGAGGCTTTCATCAAAGACTTCTTTCATCAATCGTCTAGTCTCTGCGTGACACAAGCACATCCAATTTTACACAAATTAACAATGAGCATAAATTCCCTTTCAGAAAAAAAAAAAAAAAACAGATAGCATCAATTCTTTGTCGATTGAAAAGGGAGAACTTTATATATCTACGTATAAAGTTAAGATAAGTAGGCTGATATTATGTATCATAGAGTAGCTACGTGAAACAACAAGAAAAATATTATGTAAAGAATAAAAGTCATTATATATAAAGACTACCGTGCGGGATCAGCTCACGAGCTTCCTCATTTGCCATTTCATTTGCTGCAACCTCTGCAGAAATAAGTGCTACAAATGCCAAGAGGAAGCATAACAACAGCACAACCTTTGAGCAAGCCATCTTCTTCACACCAGAGACTCTATTACCTTGTCCTTTCTTGAGCGATGAGGAAGGCATTGGAGACCACCTCCCTATTTATAAAGGAGAACTGTAGGAAGTTTCCCTGATATATCCTGCATGTATGCATGGCATCAAATGGCCCAGTGTGCCGTTGGGGGATTGAAACTTTGTTGTCCCGTATAATTTTGTTCTCTCTCTCTCCTTCCTCGTCCAGATCTACTTGAATCGATATTTGACTTTTGCATGTGCCTGTGTTATGAGGGGAGAAGTAGAATGTGATGGTAGTGTGCGATTTTTCGTAATAGTGCATGTGCTTTTCTGACATTATGTTCTGTGGAAGATGAAGAAGAGTCAAGTTTGCCGACAATAAGAGATTCGCTGGTAGGTCTGCAGTTTCACCTTGGAAGACTTGATACTCGCCCGTACGACTTAATTTGGATGTCAACTTTACATTTGGCCCTAAGAAAGTGTCACATCACAAGGGAATTGGTTTCTTGTTATAAATTAATGGGAGTAAATTACAGTTGCCTTCCTTTACGTTTCTCAGCTTGCTACTCTGAATTTTTTTCACTACTTCTTATCCAAGCTTTTAACTATGGTAAAACTAATAAAGCTAGTAAAGCTAATTTTAAATTAGTCCTCATTTTTTTAATTGTTGAACTATTCCAACAATATTAAATTGTATATTTCTAAACAAAATAGATTTCAAAAAATTATTATAAAAAATGAATACATATTTATATTTTATTTGAAAAATTAATATTATTTATTCGAAATAATATAAAAAATTATAAAATAAATTTTATTTGAAATCATATGATACTGTATCTATATTTCAATATTATTTTATTTCAAATTATATTAACTAATATTTTAGAAATAAAAAATATTTAAAATTATATTAATTGTATTTTATGATATATAATATTAAATATGGAACATTTACTAAATATTCTTAATATATTAAGTATGTATTTCTCGTAAAATTTCATCCTTAGAATAAATAAATACAATAAATTTTTTTTAAAAATTTTTCACGTCTCTCATCATAAGTCATGTATATTGTTCAGCAATCAATTATTATCTTTATCTGTCCAATCACACATGTACTTCAAACACACATGATTTCTGATCATTGTCTTTGGTCCCATTTGGAATTGTTTCTAGATAACTTCTGAGTGGTTAGTTTCTAGTAAATCATGGAAAACTACACAAGTAGTTCCAAATAAGATCTAATTCTCTCACTTCTCACAGAAGCTACAACTTCTAGATGAGAGAAACTATGTGTACATTTATGATTTTCCAATAGTTGGCTATAGAAAATTTTTGGCAGAAGTTGGACAAATAAAGTATGTATTTATAATACTAACCTTATTATTTTTGATAAATTACGCACGAACAGAGGAAGAAAGAAAAAATAGAGAGGAGGAGGATTTATAAGGAATAAATATGTAATTTCGCTTTTGATAGAATTTAACTTCTACCAATGAACTTTTATTTACCAAATATGATTTTTGAAAATAACTTAAAATTTAATTTCTACAAAAATTCTTGTAAATCAATTTTTAGAAAAAAAATTTAAAATCTTAATTTTACATTTTGAAAGTTCTAAACGGAATTCTGTGACCTTATCGGCCTTTTGTAACACATTCCAACCTGGACGATGACGTGCTGGACGAGTACACATACAATGGAGATCCATGGAACTGGAGTTTAACCACAACCAAGTACTGATATATATAATACTAGTCCCACGGGACATGTTTCCGCTCTGGCATCAGTGACGGTCATTTATTACCTTTATCAGTTCAATCATGCAGTTGGATTACAGAATAAGGAACTTAAAAGACGCACATGTACTTCAAACACGTGATTTCCGGTTGGGTGTGAGCTGGATCACGTGTTTGATCAGTCCAACCTGGAAGATCACTTGTTGGACGAGGACACATACAACAGTGGATCGAAATTTGAGCAGAGTCAAGTAGTACTAGTACTGATATATATAATACTAGTCACAGTAACTATGTCTCATTTTAAAATAACAAAACATGTAATTTTCTTAGCTCTTGAAAGACTAAGATGGTTCAACCTCATGGTAAGATTTCTAACGCTAAAACTGATGCCATTATGCTATTACCTCACCTAAGAAGGTGAATGAACGAAAAAAAAGAAGTATATGTGAACAAAATAGGATAAACATTGATATGCATACAAGTTGCAACTATCGAGGAATTAATAACATAACTACAAGAAAACTAAAAAAAAACTTCTAGATAATCTAAGATGTACTTTTTAAAAGAAAATCTTTTTCTAGCAAATCTCTATAAATGCAAATAAGGAAAGAAATATATGTGAGTATATTTATAATTTTAAGGAAAATTCATAGAAGAAACAACTAGAAATTTTCTTTTAAATTAAAACATTTGTCAACCACAATGACAATCTCACTTCGTGGTTAAGATAATCACCATCTTGATGACTTCTCATATAGTATTTTCTTGAAAGTTCGAAATATGTGCACAATATTGGGCATTTTAGTTCCACAATATAGTAGTAGTTACCAAAATGAAATTAGTGGTCTGGACTCTTGATCCCTTATAGTGAACCCTTAGACATTCAAACCAGTCTAATCTAGAGTAACTCGTTTTGAGCTGTTAATGATGAAACTTGAATAATACAGGGATACTTATCAAAATCTTGAAAACATTTAAGGCCCAAAAGTACAACCAGAAGTTTAATTTCTTCATAAATGTCAAATGGCTTAGTGCAAAACTTTCGCTTGAATACAAATCCTACACAAGGCTTAAATTTGAACACACGTCCAATTTGAACTAGAAATATGTCATGCATTTATTCAAGAATTTTAGAAAAATTTCAACATCATCCTTACAAATAAAAGAACAAAATTTATAACTTCATGTGTCAATTCTATTATGCAATTGTTCAGGAATTCCATAAAATATGCAACATCATCTTTATGAATAAAAGAACAAAATTTATAACTTAATGTGTCTAAAAAAATATCTAATCTATAGTTCAGTACAAGGGTTGAAAACAACTATAATCTGTTCCCTATCAACTTCAACAACAAATTTTTTTAAAGACTTACATAAGCCAAATTTGGTTTGTAGTTTAGCTCTTAGAATTTTTTGCATGAATCTGAAAAATAAAATAATCAAGGTAATGCAAGATGTAAGATTCCTGATTTTTCTGAATTTGAAATTATAGATATAGCAAGATTTGATTTATATTTGAATTAAGAATATCTAAATTAAGGTAAGTGAATTTAAATCTTGAATTCGATTAGTTACCTTATTATTTATGGAAATTCGGATTTAATTATATCTAAAAAAGGAAAGTGAATTATGTTTATGATTTAAAAGATTATTGATGAAAATATCTCTCCTATCTATATATGAGACTTAAGAGGCTTTAGTTTTTCAAGTACAAGTCCTAGATACTAAAGAGAAAGAGGGAGAAAAGAAAAGAGATTGATGTTGACAATAATGAAAGTTTAGTCATGAAGTAAATTCTATCTTGTATGCATCATAGGTCCTATTTTGATAATAACTATTAGTACGTTACTAAGAATTTTATGATTTTAGAAGCATTGAAAAAGTAACGTGATATTCTACAATTTTGTCGCTAATAGACATTTCTAGAAAATGGATTATTTGGGTCAAGAATATGGATTTTCTAGACTGATATTAAATGGATTGTATACATGATTGAGTTTATGTTAAGAATATAAATGATTGAGATAATTCATGACTTTTATTTTCATATCCAATTCATTTCATTCAGATCTGAAAAGAATTTCTCAAGTTCCTTTTGAATGCTCTTGTTAATGATATTTATATTCTATCATTAATTTATCAAGTGATTAAGATTAGAATATTAACCACGTCAAATTTTAAGTTTTAAAAGGACTTCTTAGGAAAGCGCTACCTAGGAAAAGACTACTTGACTATAAGCGTGGAGCCATTAAAGAGGAAAGAACTATCTGATATCAATGTGGAGCTGTTTAGTGTAGAGACTGGCTGAGTTGTAAAGATTAAAGATTAAGGATACAGAAACGTGGTAACATATTCTAATTAAACTTTCAATTTAAACATTATTTATATAAACTTATTGAATCAAGTCGTATTCTTTCATTGATTGTTATTTTTATGGTTATGAATCTAAATGTTCATTGAATAATGCTTGCTAGACTTTTGAGCCCACTTCTTGTTGATTTTTTTTTTCAGATTAAGAGATTGACACACTTGAAAAATCTATATTAAGGATTAGATTTATTGGGATCATTTTGTTGTAAATTTGAAAGTTTGTATAGTCATGTGTAATTGATATAGTATATATATCTTTTATGGATATATTTGACGAATAAGATTGGATTAGAGTGTGTAGTAGGAGTTTGTATTGATTTAGATAGAATGATAGCTAACAAATTGGAATCCGAATATGCCTGTGGGACCGAGTTGTTACGAAAGACATCTCTACTGCCATTATGTGTGCAGCAACTATACAAATAACAATAAATTCACAAGGATTGCATAGATAAAATTATATTGTTATTCAAGACTTGCCATTTGAGAACTGAATTAGACCTTTAGTGAGTTGCCAACTAGGATATCACAATAACATTGGACATAGATTTTATCACCACCAAGCACTACCATGCCTTCACCCCTATATCATAACTAGAGTTTCTAATAAAAACTAAACCCACTAACCTGAGAGAAGCCATTGGACCACTCCACAAATGATCAAAAAGCTCCTCCTTTAGTATGTTGTTTTCCTAAGCAAAACAACATTTACCCAAAATAAGAACTAATCCCAAGTTGAACATTCAGTCCAGGAAAAGTAAAACTAACACTCCTAAATCTAGTTCAACCATGAACAACTATATGATCCTTGAGTTAAAGGGAATAGGGCCTAGCCGACTCTTCTTGATGGAGGCTAGAAGAAGGGAAAAAAATAGCAAGGGAGAGTCTCACCAATCAGTGTGACGACGACCCCAAGAATTCAACAAGGGGGAAAAGGGTGTCCATTGACCACCATGTCGAGTTCCCATCTGTCACCACATCGCCAATGCTACCATCGGTTGCACGAATGGAGAGAAGAAGAGGACGACAATCTTCATCGGCTTCTTTTCTCTCCTCTCCAAATGCCACTCACCTGATCGAAGAAAGGGAAGAAAGGGGGCTCAAGATGGGAAGAAAAATGCAGAAGGGGAGGATGGTGTTGAATTGGAAGAAAAAAATTGGGCTTTAGGGTTGTATAGGTGGGAAAATTATGATGTGGCCCTAAAGCATATGCATATGTATATAAAGCCTACAAAAGAAAATTTAGGGCGATGTTACAACTCTACCCCTCTAAGAAAAAAAATTTGTCCTTGAAATTTACATACCTAGATCGTTGAACATGTGTAGATACTAGGATCGAAAACTTTCCTCTAACTCCCATGTGTCTACCTCCTTTCCATGATTCTTCCATAATACGTTGACTAAATTGATAGTCTTGCAGCGAAGTTCTTAAATCTTTCAATCAATGATCTCAACAGATTCTTCCACATAAGAGGAAGAACATCAATGATCTTCTTTCAACTTGACTGGAGGAGTCTATAGTATATGAGACTCATCTGGAATGTATCTTCACAATACAGAAACATGGAATACATTATGGATCCTAGAGAGTTCCAAAGGAAGTTTGAGATGATAGGCTACATCTCCTATTCGTTCAACAAATTCAAATGATCCGATGTACTGTGGACTTAGCTTCCCATGCTTGCCAAAACGGATTACACCTTTTCAAGGAGAAATCTTCAAAAATACATTTCCCTGACTTCAAACTCTAGAGCTCTATGTTAATGATCAACGTAACTTTTCTACCTATCATGAGCTACCTTCACATTATCCTGAGCCCAGAGGTGGATCCACATTGAGGCTGAGTAAAGCGTAGGCCTCACCCTAATTTTTAAAAAATTAAAGAATAATATACAATTTATCCAACCTAGAATGCAATTTACCATATAAATGCCTTACCCATTAGCACTCAATAGAACTACAAAGCCCTAAATCCTAATCCCATATTTCCAACAGGCCAACAAGTATCGACGCACAACAAAGGAGGAGGAGCGACGACGCCAGTGCATGGCGGGGAAGCACTCCACTCATCCACCAGCACGCATGGCACCCGCATTTCACACATAACGATAGCCCACACTCCATGCACAATGGCAACCTGCACTTTGTAGACAGCGACGAGTTTGGAGTCTCTTACTATCTAGTTGCTACTCTCTGTCGATATATCATTTTGGCACTCTTTCATTTTTATTAAGTCTCATTACACCATAGTATGCTTCATTCATCTTTAGAAGCCTTTTGTTCAATCCAAATACTCTTCAAAGGCCCATTTACTAATCCAGACCGTTGATGTAGAATTTCAAGCGTTCAACGTTAAACGTTAAGATAGTTGTGTTCAACATTGAACACTGGAATAGCAATGTTTTACATTTCTAGGTATGTTTCCTTCTATTCAAGTCAACCTTTCTATTTTTGAACTCAAGATAAATCTCGAATATTTTCAAATGAGTCTTCATTGGCTTATTTAATGACTCATTTGACTACTTTTGACTTAGAACCACAAATTTGGTAAAGTTATTAGCCTATAAGTGTTGAACATTGGCCTAGCCGCATTTTACATAGAACATAGCATTTCCTACGTTCTACAATTAACATGTGGATTCCTGCACCTTCCTTCTTTCCTTTCTTGGAATAATTTGAATTCAAATTATTTTCAATTAAGGAAATTTCCTCTGATCACGCATGACATTTAATCAACTTTGACCAAGTTTTATTGACCATTTAATGGGGGAATATTCCCTCACTAATTTTCATTGGGCACTAGATGTATTGAACACTGGATTGTTTGCATTCAATGTTGAACTAGTATTGCTACATTCAACACTTTAGAAATGGAAACTTTTTATTGTAATTGTATAATCTTACCAATTGAATCTTCTTACCTATTTTGATCCTCCCTTACCTCTATATAAGCATGGGTATTGCAGGGGAAAAAACAAAGATTCGTGATAGACACACACAAATAGAGGGAAAATTAGATAGAGATGAAAATTGGAGAGAGAATCATGTACAAGAGAATTCTGAGAGAGAGAGTAGAGAAGTTTTGAATTTTGGAGAGCTAAAGTCTTCTTCTCTATCTGATTACGTCACGTTGACATCTTGCATTCGACGCATACATCACATAAATTAAAAAGGGGATTTTCTTTTTCAGTACTTTGCATATTCCATTTTTATGTATACTTTGTATGTTATAGCTCGGCATTTACATTTGTTGCAACTGAGGGGATAAAACCCCTCAGGTAAGTTTTTTTCCCCTTTATTTCACATTTGTAATTTATGTTGTTGAATTGCATACTACACTTTATTAATCTACGTATTTTAATTTTATTTTGCAAAGAAAAGAAGAGGAAGAAGAAGCTCATCGGCACAGACTCCCTAAGGTAGTGCTGGCATTGTTCTAAAGTAGTAGAACTCACAACATCCACATCTCCCTGAGAATCTTGAGGGTCAGGGAAAATGAACATAGAGTGGTGATCACATCGACTTCAATATTCGTAGAGTGGTGGAGTCGAATATAAACCAAAGAGACACAGGCGATGCTACAAAATGCACAAACGCAAACGCCTTAGCAGAAATCCCGTATCCACAAAATAGCCATCATGGTGGGATAACTAAG
Organism: Posidonia australis; assembly: GCA_024699735.1. Classification (NCBI taxonomy): domain Eukaryota; kingdom Viridiplantae; phylum Streptophyta; class Magnoliopsida; order Alismatales; family Posidoniaceae; genus Posidonia; species Posidonia australis. The sequence continues at coordinate 17,584 of JAMKQA010021371.1, read as the reverse complement.
AGTACCTCCATGCTAAGGTGAGCACCTTTCTCTTCTTCCTTTTTCTTTTCCTTGCATTTTTCATTTTTTTTATATTCATGGATTTTTACTAGTTGTGGAAAAATTTCTCATAGTGTTTTGAGGCACCACGATTCCTCGCTTGTTTGAGATTTTATATACTTAAAAATGCATGCAACCACCTTTTGTTTGGAATTTGATTCTCGGGACCAAAGGTAGTTGAATTAAAAAGGACAGTTTTCCTGAAAAATATTCTATCATTGTGTTAAATGCATATCCGTATGCGTTTTACGTAAGACACCAATTCTAGTGTCTAACACATCTGGAAAGATTCCCATTTTGTTTTCAAAATCTTTTTTGTTTTCTTTACAAAACTGGCCTAAGGTATGAGGTGATTAGCTTTGTCGTAGGGATTGGAGCCTTGATCTTTGAGTGCTTTTCAAAAATCCTAAATAAAATCAAGTTTTCTCTGTGACTTGCTTGGCCCTCATGGGAACTAATTTTGTTGTGTCTTCTCTTGGGTTACACAAATTACCGCTTAACTCTACAACACTCCTTTTGCAAAAGGTTTTAAGAGAAGTGTTTGTGTTGTCATTTACTTTCACAAGAGACACTCTTTTCTTTCTTGACTTTTGTGAAAGTAAGTTAGAACTCGAAGTTTAGATTTGCATTCTCCCTCCTCTTTCTGTGGTTTGTTGTGGTTGTGCGCTTGAAACTTGAGAGATCTAGTCAATCCTAGGTACGCTAGGCTCTATCTCTACGGAGTAGGGATCTAAGCATGCTCGAGGCTCTCTAAAGACCCTCAGAAGTTGAGGTAGGGGCAATACCAAAGAAGTGGCCTTTTTACTCAATTTGTGAGGAGCCATAGAAACTTCGAAGAAAGCCATACCTAAGCTTTAGACACCCAGAGAGTCACACAGGTTTTAAAATACTGATAATAAAGTGAAAATATTAATAAAATCATTGAAGCACTTGTTCGAAAGTGTTTCTGCATGCACAGTTGTCTGAAATAGGTGAGTTGAATGCATGCTACACTGCATTTTACGTTAGAGGCAAACAGATCAGTGTTCAACGCTTTGAGTGACTTTTTCCTTTGATTTGTGGGTGTTTTATGGTGAATGTTGAATGCTATAAGGTGAATGATTAAATAGAGGATATAAACAAGTCATTTGCAATTTGATTCTTCATTTTTTTCCCTTTTTCTGGAAACTTGTACTAGGTCACAAAATCCTTTGCAATTTTTTCCTTTTGTTTATCAGGTGTAACCCTTGTAATATTTTCCATACATTAGTGAAAAAAAATCAAAAAAAGAAAAGAAAAGAAAAAGACTAAAAAAACCAAAGAAAGCACCAAAAAGAATAAAAAAGTGAGAGAAGGAAAAAAAGGAAAAGAAAGAGAAAAAGGAAAAATGGAAACTTGTTGTGGTTTTTCATCATTTCTATATCTTTGTCAATATAGTCTCCTGAGTCTGTAAATAGTGTTTAAAAAAATTGGGATCCATTTTCGTCAACAAATTCCCTTGGTAGTTGGTGGAACAGCAGTTGAAGCATTAAACGTAGCTTTTCTAGCATCCAATATAGAAAGCAATGCATTGAGCATCATACATTGGGAACTAAGTGACACTATTTTGATATATTAGACGCAATAATTTTTGTGTCTAACATTGAACACATAATTCTATGCATCCTACACTTTTTTAGCCAATTCAAAACTTACTTTCAGTCCGAAGATCACAAAGATGTCTTGCTTGAATCATTGAGATCCAGATAGCATGTCCTTCACACATCTACCGTTACTCACAATAAGTTTTGCATACTGTTCAACAATCACTTATTACCTTTACCAGCCCAAAAATTCCCTAGACTTTCAAAAACAAAAACAAAAATTCACCAAAAAAAACTTATATACTAAACATCTAAGAATAAGTCTCACTATAATTAAGTCCTTGGATTCTCATCCCAAAATAACAAAACATATAATTTTCTAACTCTCTAAAGACTAGGATGGCTCAACCTCAAGGAAGGATTCCTGGGAAAGGAATCGGTGCTGCTATGCTACAGCCCCACCTGAAAAGCTGAATGAACAACAAAAAAAATTTATTGAGTCCAATAGACTCAGTGAGTAGGTGTGTATCCACCTGTAGAGGATACACTAAATCTATACTAAAATATCCAAGTAATCTATTATGAACTAAATCTTCATATCATGAACAAAATAAGATAAAAATTAATATGCATACAATTTGCAACTATAGAGGAATTTAATAACATAACTACAAGAAAACTAAAAAAAATTCTAGATCTGATAATCTAAGATGTACTTTTTAGAAGAAAATCTTTTTGTAGCAAATCTCTACAAATGCAAATAAGGAAAGAAACCTATATGGGCATATATAATTCTAAGGAAAACTCATCAAAGAAACAATTAGAAATTTTCTTTTAAATTAAAGCACTAGTCAACCTAAGGACAATCTCACTTCATGGGTAATGTAATATTTGTCTTGATAACTTCTTATATAATATTTTCCTAGAAGCCTGCAATATATGCACATTGAGCATTTTAATACCACACTATAATGGTTATTATCAAAATTAAATTGGAGGTCAGGACTCCAGGTCCCTTGCAGTGAACCCTCAAGCATTCAAGTCAGTCTAATTTGGAGCAACTCGTTTTGAGGTGCCAATGATGAAACTTGAATAACATAGGGATACTCATCAAAATCTTGAAAACCTTTAAGACCCTAAAGTACAACCCAAAGTTTAATTTCTTTATAAATGTCAAATGGCTAAGTGCAAAACTTCTACTTGAAAACAAATCCTACACAAGGCTTAAATTTGAACACAAGTCCAATTTGAACTAGAAATATGTCATGCACTTATTCAAGGATTTCTAAAAATTTCAACATCATCTTCACAAATAAAAGAACAAAATTTATAACTTCATGTGTCAATTCTATTATGCACTCGTTCAGGAATTCCAAAAAATATTCAACATCATCTTTACAAATAAAAGAACAAAGTTTATAACTTAATGTGTCTAAAAAAAAAAATCAGATCTGTAGTTCACTACAAGGGCTGAAAACAACCATATTCTATTCCTAGTCAACTTGAGCAACAAATTTTTTTTTAGAGGCTTCCATAAGCTAAATTTGGTTCCAAGCAACGGCACATTAGGGCTCCATCTTCGGTGAGTTTCAGCAGGAAACTTCTCTCAGTGGTGGGCTCCAGCGCACGTTGCATGCCTTTGTGTATCATGTAGCATGGTGCGGCTAGGGTTTCCTTGCGCCTTCTCTTTCCTACAAGGAAGACGAGGGTTCCTTCAAGGATTTCATTTCTTGGGTTGCTTGCGGAGGTCTGATTGAAGTGGGCATGGGCGAGCATAACCTAGGAGTTGTCTCGGCTGGAGGTCTCCCTAGTCGACGTGACATGGTTTTTTGTGGTTGTTTGTCTCTCTTTTCGAAGTTAGGGTTCCGACGTGGTCGACTCTAGCACTATTCTTTCTGGTTCTAAGATTCTTCCTTCTAGCAAGGGGTCTTCATGGAGGATCCGGGAGGAGCTTCCTCGTCGACAGAAGTGAGATCCTTTGCTAATTTCCGATGAGGGAACCGTCGACGAAGTATGGTCGTCCTATCAATCTTACTCCAGTGGAGGTGGCTAGGCTTTCTCTACCAAACAAAATGGCGCTAATCTTCAAGTTTTTCTCCACTCACCTTCTAATCTCTAAGGTGCAATGTGCTCTTTCCAACTGGGGTATACGTAGGCTGGTTGGCGTCTTTGTTATTGATCGATGCCATCTTCTGGTACATTGTAGTCTCGAAGCTGATTTTATTAAGATTTATATGAGGGACAAATGGATTATGAAGGGTCAGATGATCAAGGTGTTTAGATGGATGCCGTGGTTCCGTCCGGGGGTGGAGAATAATCTGGCTCCGGTGTGGGTTTCTCTTCAAGCATTGCCATAGTGCTACTATAAGCCTGGGTTTATCAAGTCTATAGCTAAAATCTATGGGCCTTTGTTATGCATTGCTAGTGCTACTAAGGCTAGGTTGACGACCGTATGTGCGAGATTTTGTGTGGAGATGGACTTGCTGAGAGACTTCCCGATAAGAAGTATATGTGGGTACTGAAACTAATGGGGAATTCTAGCCGGTATGACTCGAAATAGGCCATTGTTTTGTAAGTGTTGTAGGAAGTGGGGTCACTTGGCAGAGGCGTGCGGAAGAAATGCTGGGAAGCAGGTTGGTGGGCAAGGTAACGAAACACAAGAGGTTAGCAAGGGCATTGAGGCTAGAGTCCATGTAGCTAATAGAAGAAGGAAACCAAAGAGAGTTTGGAAAGCCACTAGTCGTACACTCAGCCAAGAGGATATTTGGTCAGGAAGGAAAGAGGTGGAAAAGCCTTCTTTTTCATGGGATGAAGACCTAGAGATCCAAGAGATGTTGACGGCAATCTTCCATGAGGAAGGCAATGGTGAATGCTTAAGTTCTAGTGCAACAGGCCCTTTCCAAATTGAAGTGGTTATGCAAGGGGAGGCCCGGAGTAAAGAGCCAGAGTTTGTCCAAGAAACGTAGGTTGAGGGTGGTGCAGATAGGGTCCCAGATGGTTGGGGAGAAGGTGTTCAACAAGATGGATTATCCAATCAAGATACAGAGGAGGTTATGCAGGGGGAGGCTAGAAGGAAGGAGGATGTTTTAGTTATACACAATTAGGTAAATATGGACGAGGATGGATTGGCTTTCGGTGCTAGGTGATGGTACAAAGGTATGTGATTTGTCCGTTCAAGAGGAGATTCGTGTGGTCCATGGCAGCATTCAGGGGGAAGAAGAGAGGCAGATCTTGCATTTGTCTGATGGGGAATTGATTGGTGGAGAAGCTGTGAAATGTAGACGAGGGAGAGCACGTAAACATCAGAATGCCACTTCATCAATAAAAAATGTAGATAAGGGAAATCATTAGGTTGTCAAGGCGGCAAGAGCTGGGCCAATGACGCGAAGCAAATCCCTACCTAGCTATCACAACTCTTTTGATTGTTTATCCAATGAAAGTGATCACATGAAATGCTAGAGAGGTTGGCAACCGACCCACAGTAAGAAGGCTTAAATATCTTGTTAAACTTCATAAGCCTCTTGTACTTGCTATATTAGAACCTATGGTTGATGTCTCACATGGTGATGTGCTCCAGGAAATGCTTGGTTTTGATGTTTTCTTCCCTAATGATGTAGGTGTGGCTAAAATATGGGTGTTTGGGAAAGCATCGACTTAGGTGACTCTGGTTAATACTTTCTCTCAGGCTCTTTCAGTTTCCATGGTTGACAGTGAGGATGGTTCGATTATGTTTGCTACTTTTGTTTATGCCAACTGTGATGCTATTCAACGTAGAGCTCTTTGGGATCATTTATCTTCTCTAACTCATATGAATTGGCAAGCTCCATGGTGCGTTATGGGTGACTTCAATTCTAACCTATCCACTACGGAGAAGAAGGGGGGACGCTTCCCTAGAAGAATTTTTATGAATGAGTTTAAGGAATGTGTGTCTTCTTGTATGCTTACATATGCTGGTTATGGGGGTTCCACATTTACATGGTGTAATAACCAGATGGGGGAGCATAGAGTTCTGGCACGTCTGGACAGGTGCCTTATTAACATGATTGCCAATGATTTTTGTGTGCAGGTTACCAATCTTCCTAGGGTGCATTCTGATCATTCTCCTTTGTTGGTTCAGGTGGAACAATAGCAGAGATCAAGTCCCTGTCCGTTTAAATTCTTGGTTGTATGGCTTGATGATGTTACGTGCCTTCAGGTTATCAAGCAATCTTGGCAATCTCCGGTTGTGGATAATGGTGACATGTCCTTACATTGGGTGCTTAAGATTGATCGCCTAAGGCAAGCTTTGGTGGTGTGGAATAGAAGGATGTTTGGCAACATTTTTGATAACATGAAGAAGGCTAAGGAGGTGGTGGCTCATGCTCAAGGACAGTTGGATGAGGACTATAGCTCTAAGCGTATGAACGATGTTATTTCAACACAACAGAAGTTGGATGTCGCTTTGAAGAGGGAAGAAAAATATTGGCGTCAAAAAGCTCATTGTCGTTGGCTTCAGGAAGGTGATAAGAATACGTGTTTCTTCCATAATGGGGTGAAGCAACAGCGTAGGCATGCTCTCATTAATGCTATTAGGGATGATAGAGGTGTTTGGTTAGAGGATGAGGCTCAAATTCCGGAGGCCGGGATGGCTTTCTATAGAAATTTATTTTCTTCTAAAGGAGGCTCAGTGGATGAATCTCTGATGGAGTGTATCCCGAGGTTGATTATGGAGGAGGCTTCTTTACAGCTCACCAAAATACCTGATGCACAGGAGATGTGGGCTACGTTAAAAAATATGGACAAAGATGTTGCTGCTGGTCTTGACGGTTTTTCTCTCTCTTTTCATCTGGCTACTTGGGAGGTAATACAAGAGAACCTCTGTGAGCTTGTGAAATTCTTCTTTGTTGGAGGTAAGCTTCATAGAAATATATTAACATCTTTGATGTGTTTAATTCCTAAAGTTGAGAATCTAGTATCTTTTGCACAGTATAGACCGATTAGTGTGGGAAATGTGCTATCCAAAATCTACTCCAAAATTCTAAATAACTTGCTTATTAATTGGCTCCCCAGAGTCATCAACATGGAATAGGCGGGCTTTGTTAAAAGCAAGGATATCTATGATCATATTCAGTTTGCACAAGAATTGATTAGTGATATTAATAAGAAATGTAGAGGAGGCACAGTTTTCAAATTAGATATGCTTAAGGCATATGATAGAATGAAGTGGCACTTCCTTCTATCTGTCCTCAGGCGTTTTGGCTTTTCTGAAAGATTCATCGACTTGGTGCTTAGATCCCTCAACAATAACTGGTTTACTATTATTATTAATGGTAGGTAGTCAAGTTTCTTCAAATCCACTAGGAGTCTAAAGCAAGGTGACCCTCTGGCTCAGGAGGTATTAAGTAGGGGCGTTGCCTTGTTGTTTGACAGGGGTGTGTGCAAGAGGTTTGCCACTTCTTGCAAGGGAACGTGTCCCTCTCACCTTTTCTTTGTTGATGACGCTCTTCTTTTATGTATAGCAGATGGTATTTCTATTTCTAATCTGATGAACTATATTGCTAGATATGACGCTCTTCTTCAGGTCAACATATGGGGAAAAATAAGTGCACTTATTTTTGGCAGCATCGTACTAACAGAAATGTTAACATTGAGTGGCTTATGGGCTTCACTAGAGGGAGTTGACCTCCAATGTACCTTGGGGCTCCTATTGCTGACAGGAAATTCAAGGGGAGTTACGTCCACTATCAGGTGGAAAAGATTCAAAGGCGTATAGCTTGCTGGACGTACAGTTTTTCTTGAGCATGGTGGAGCGTCTCACTTTGATTAAGAGTGTATTGTGTTCTATACCTATTCACATTTTATCGGTGTTGAAGGTGCCTGTGCATATTATTCAGGATATTGAAAAATTGATTAGAGATTTTTTGTGGGGCTGCAAGGATGGAAAATGCAAGCTTCATTGGGTTAGTTGGGACAAATGCACGCAGCCTACTTCTAAGATGGGTTTGGGTATTCAGGCTTTAGCCGACATGCATCATCTTTTCATTGTTAAGAGTTGCTGGAAGCAGCTTCAAAAGGAGTCCTTGTGGAGCATATACTATGCAACTAAATATAAAGTGGGCCTTCTGGGATGGTACTCTTCTATTACATCTTATGCTTCAAATCGATGGACAGCTCTTATGTAGATTATGCCCTGGGTTCTTTCTCATTTGTTGTGGATTATGAACAAGGGTGATGCTAATTTTTGGATGGACAAGTGGCATCCTGAGGGGTCTATATTTGAGAGATTCCAAGATTTTAGCTCTTCAGATTTGGGTGCCATGATTGGGGATGTTTCTTTCCATAGGGATATTTTTATTAACCAAGTTAGGGGGGCCAGCCAAGAGGTGGCTCATATGTGGGATGCTTTCAGTAAGCTTAATGTTGACTGCCAAGGGGAAAAGGATAAACTAGTTTGGATGCCTCAAGCTGATGGTATTTTTTTCTGTGAAGAGTGCTTTGTCTATCATCCAAGCCAGACGTCCTAGTAATAGAAGGTGGAATTGGACATGGGCTTCTTGTATGCCGAACAAAATGTCCCTTTTCCTATGGAAGATAGCATGGAATGCCGTCCTAGTTGATGCTAACGTCCAATCTAGATCAGTGCCTGTTGTTTCTAAATGCCATTGTTGCATGGATGCTTAGATTGAAACTTTAAATCATCTCCTTCTCTAGGGAGATCTCAACCATAATGTTTGGAATTTCTTTGCTAATATGTTTCAAATGCAAGTTGGGGAGGACATGGTGGACACTATAGGCCAGTGGTAGGACATTGGGTGTATTTCTTCTTACAGGCATATGATTATTGGCTTCCTTCCTGGTGTGATCTGTTGGCATAAATGGGTGGAACATTGTAATAGGTGCTTCTCCAGGAAATACAAAGGTTGGCAGCAGGTGATTAGTGAAACTTTTTCCGACTGTAATCTCATGCTCTATCAAAAACAAAATTTATTCTTGGGGAGGTCGGACAAAGTACCTTCATTCCATGGGATTCCAAGTGCTTGTTAATGTTTGTACTTTGTGCATGACTGTCAAGTGGTTTCCTTCGAGGGTAGGACTCAAGGCCAATGTGGACAACACCTCTTCTCTGGTGGGCTGGTGGTGGTGGTCTTGTGCGTGATCACAAGGGTGCCATGAGCTTGGCTTTCTTTTTCTACTATGGGAATGCCACTAATAATGAGGTAGAGATACGTGTCATTTGGGATTTGCTGGTTTTATGTGAGGAGTAGGATATCCAAGTTGGTAAAGTCCAATTTGATTCTTTGTAGGTGATACAAATGCTACAAGGGAGGATTGTTACTGGTTGGAGATGCTTGGGATTGTGTAGGAAAATTCTCAAAAGATTTCATGTAACTTTCTCTCACACCTACAGAGAAGGTAATATGGTTGTAGATTTTTTAGCTAAGGAGGGAGCTAAGTCTAGAACCAACAAAGTCTTTCATTCTTATTCCCACCTTCCTAGAGAGGTTCGGGGTTTTTGTAATCTTGATAGGCTTGATTATCCATTTTTAATTGTAAACCATGTAAATAATTGTAATGTTGTATAAATGGTTTATTAATGGATAATCTGTTGTTTCTTGTGAGTGTGAGGGTTTGGTTGGCTTTCTGTGCACTTGTTTGTAATATGGGACCAATGCGGAGTTCAGTTTGAGGATGCACAGTTACCTCGATTTGTGTGCCCATCCTTTTCTCTTTTCTTCCTTTCTTTTTCTCTCGTTTCCTTCACGAGATCCCCCATCTTCATCTCCTCCTTCCCCCTCGATCCCATGCCACCACAGAACGGCAGCCCATGTCTCCCTGTCCCCTCCGACGCGAGGTGATGCGATGGGAGGCCGACGCAACGCGAGAGGGGGAGGAGATAAAATGGGGAAGGCAACTGCTAGAGAAAGAGAATGAGGAAGAGGGGGAACGGTGCGTGAGCTGGAAGAGTGTGTTCGTCTATGTGGTTCGTCGGTGGAAGAGCTTCGTCGGAGCATGGAGAGAGTTACGGAGTGTGGGGAGGTCGCTGGAGTGCCACCTAAAGGTACACGCCCCCTCTTTCCCCTCGGTTCTGTGTTTATAGCTTCATGTGTTAAATGCATGATAAACGAGAAAAATGCATGTAAAATTATAGAAAAATAGTAGAATAAATGAAAATGTGTTAGTTAGCATGAATATGTAGAGATCATGTGGTTAGGATGAAATTTGGTGGATTTATGCAAATTTTAGGGATGCATGCTACAGTAGTGTTATACGAGCTTCATGCCTTTACGATTTTTGTATGGATTGCATGCTAAATGGACTCAATGGTTTGAGAGATTTTGAAGTAAACTCAAGGATCTATACCCTATGATTTATCCACGTTTTATGATGCATGTTTGAAGGGTTCGCCATAAGCTCCCATTCCCAACGAACAACTGGTTCGTTGGCAGGGGCCATGTACAGAACACGGGGAGATTCGACATGCCGAACAGGATTCGACATACCAAATCCCTGTTAGTTTGCACAGGGGTGCCGGGTTTCGGTAGACCAAAAACCTTCGGTCGACCGAAGCAGAAGGTTTCGGTATACCAAAAATATTCGGTATACCGAATCAGTGATTTTTGATATAGCGAATTTGAATTCGGTCTACCGTTTTTATCCCCTGTCCCATATGAATAAATGAGTATAAGTGATGGAAATAAATGATTTTAAAGGGATAATGGACATGTGTTATTGGTGTTTTCCCCATATAAATGTTATGGAGGAATATGAAACCCAAATAAGAAAATTTGGGATTGGTTTTGGGTTTGAAACCCTAAGAATGAATAATAGTGACTAATGTGTAGTTTTATGTAATTTTGGGCATGAGACCCAATTTATGATCTTAAAGTATGATTTTTTCATGAATTGAGTTGGGACCCCAGTAGAGGGTCACGTGTTGCATGGAAAAAATTCCTGCAACTAAAAGAATGAAATGGAAATGGTTTTGAAAGAAAAACTTAAGAGTTTTGAAAATAAAACACTAATAATGTGTTGTGGAATCACGGGGGTTGGTGTCAACAATGTGGTAGGAGAATGGCACTCCAAAGAAACTAATTGTCAGATACGACTTTGATTGCCAGTGTAGGACCACGAGTGGATGGTGTTGACAAATTGTAAAACATCAATTGTCAAACATGACCATGGTCACCAATGTTTGTGATGGTGTAGGCTGAGCCTGGATTATTGAACCTAGTTATTCGGGTCACCGATGGGACGTCAGATAAAGATGTATTCCCGTGCATATATGAAAAGAAATTAAGGCTGGTGGGCTGAGGCGGTGTCCTCCCGCACAGAGAACTTCACTGCGGTAGTGCAAGAAGATAGGAGAAATAATGTCCTCACCTACTACTTATGTACCAGGTTACCCCTAATCAATGTAACATCAATAAAGAAAAGTGGAAATGAATAAGAAAAGCGGAAATGAATAAGAAAAGCGTGTGATTTTGTGAAAATGAAAGAAATGTGGCTTGGCTAAGATTGGACTTGTGAATGGTCCTAAAATCTTAGAATTAAATAAGAATTGTATTTTAACTAGTTACCAGCCAGTGTTCGTGATTTTGGTTTTGAGCCCTATGAGCCATTGTGTTTTAGACTGAACCTGGTCAAGAATGTGGTTTTCTCGAGATATGAGTTTTTAAAATACTTTTGGTTTTGAGAAGAAATCTCAAGCATTGAAAAAAAATATGAGTTTTGAAAAGAGAGTGTAGTTTTGGAAACTAAATTCCTAATGTTTTGAAAAGAAAGAAAATGTGGCTTTGGGAATGGATTCCCAAGTGATTTTAAAGGAAAAGAGGAAATAATGTTTTGAAATGGATTTTTAAAAGAAAACTAAGTTTTATAAATTAAAAGTTATGTTTTCAGTAGTTTGCTGAGTTTTGTTGTGTGCGTGTTTTTGGAGCGCGTACTGGGTGACTTAGATGTCACTCACACGTGTTTCGTTTGGTTTTCAGGTACAAGATGAGTGCAGTCTAGTTCCGATGCCCGAGTGGGAGCTACTAGCCGCACATCGTTACCTAGAGGTGAACTTTAGTTACAAATATTTAATTATTACTGTAATTAGTGTAATTTGCTTATGATACTGTGATTTAGGTAACATGTCTGGGTTAGGGCGTTACAGTATTAGAGGGAGTACGAGTTAGCTTTTTTCTTCTCTTATTTTTCCAAGAGGACATGGGTTTTAGAAAGGAGTTTTTTCAAACTATCCTGTGGACTTGATGATTGATGGGTCCATATCCTCTTTATAAAGTGTATCATTCATTTTTGTAGTCTCTTTTAAAATAATAAAAATTATTGCTTTGCAAAAAAAAAAAGCTAAATTTGGTTTGCAGTTTAGGTCTTAGAATTTTTGCAAGAATCTGGAAAAATAATAATCAAGGTGATGCAAGACATCTCCACTGCCGTTACGTGTGCAACAACTATACAAACAACAATAATTTCACTTGGATTGCATAGATAAAATTATATTGTTATTCAAGACTTACCATTTGAGAACTGAATCAGACCTTTAGTGAGTTGCCAACTAGAATATCACAATAACATTGGGCACAGATTTTATCACTACCAAGCACTACCCCACATTCACCCCTGTGTCATAACTAGAGTATTTAATAAAAACTAAACCCACTCACCTGATAGAAGTGATTGGACCACTCCACAGGATCAAAAAGCTTCTCTGACACTAAATCTAGTTCAACCATGAACAACTATATGATCCAAGAGTTAAAGGGAATAGGGCCTAGCCTATTCTTCTTGATGGAGGCTAGAAGAAGGGAAAAAAATTTGAAAAAAAACAGTAAGGGAGAGTCTCACTCGTCGAGGTGACAGTGACCCGGAGAATCTAATGAGGGGGGAAAGGGTGTAGGCCAACCACCACGCCAAGCACCGGTCTGTCTCCACATCACCAACACTGCCACCAGTTGTGAACAAAAAGAGAGAAGAAGAGAACAAAGATCTTCACCGGCTTCTCTTTTCTTCTCTCCAAACGTTGCTCACCTAATCAGAGAAATGGAAGAAAGGGGGCTCGAGACGGGAAGAAAAATGTAGAAGGGAAGGAAGGCATTGGGGTTTAGGGCTGTATAAGTGGAAAAATTGTGATATGGCCCTAAAGTATATGCATATGTATATAAAGCCTACAAAAGAAAATTTAAGGGGGGTGTTACATTTCTCCTCAACCAAGTTGTACATATACTATTAAATAGAGTAGGTGCATAACTTGCAAAAGTAACTTTATTTCACATACACCACCGCCTTGGTTTGCGTGCCCCCCCGCCCTCAAACCGAATTACTATTCTAGAGTAAGAGAAACATAATAACAGGAATTGTTGTTCTTCGTATATCCTACTTTTCAAGCAACTTAATGGAGTTATAATTCCTATTCTAACTTTATTTTGGATCTTATTCCACAACCAAATAGGGGCTAAGTGACTAACCATAATCTAGTCAAGATCCAAGTTTTTTTTAATCTTAGCCAACTTTTTTTTTTTTGGAAGAAGTAATTTTAAATTAAAAATAAGTATTGGTTTTGGATCAAGTCGCATTCATAGTTCAAAGTTCAAAGGAAATGTAGAATCATAAAGGATAAAAAGTAGAGGTGTACATGGGTCCAATTTAACTTGAAAATTGAACCAACCTAACCCATGTGGGTTGGATTGGGTGTGGATATGGGAATTTTGTGGAAGTGATTTGAGTACTCTGAATGCGAAAGGTTCTTTGCATAGAAGAAAGGTTCTTTACTGTGTATTGTAAAATCTAGGTTGGCTTGTGTTTTGCATAAAATGCAGCGTTGTCTGCATTTTACGCACCAAAATGGGTTGAAACTTTACAGGATTAAAGTTTGAGTTGTAACAATGCTTCTTGTAAATTTTCAACAACTTTTGACATTGTTTGGGTACTCTGCTGTAGTGATCTTTCCAATGTATCAAGAGAGATAAAATGGATATTTTGCAAGATAGGTTTAAAATGACAAAAATACCTGTATAGTCATGATGGCTCAAATAAAGGTTCGATAATGTAATTCCGACGTGTTCTAGTGTTAAGGACGGAATCAAAGTGGAACAATTCTAACTATTGTCCTAAAGGTGATTGAAACGAAAAGTCTTTCGAAAGATGCCAAAAACGGAGTATCTATAGGTTGCCCCTCCTTAAAGTTGATTTGGAGACAAAATCGGCTCCAAGGTAAGATGATAACCCGTTTGGCATTTCTCTAAAGTAAGTCTATCCTCAGCTAAGACAAAAATAGGGGAAAGAAGATCTAATGCTTGGGTACGAGACTTAATGTTGCCACCAAGGAAGATCAAAAAGAGATAGACATGGGATATAATCTGCCACTAGGAAAATAACTCGACTGAATATGCAACTAGTGCTACCATTAGGGAGTAAATAAGAGGTCTGCCTTGATGACTATGCTTGAAGGTGACCAGCAATAATTGGCAAGGTCCAATGATGGTATTCAAAGGACTAGCAAAAGTAATAAGAAAAGAACTGATTTCGATGAGGACTAGCTTGGGATATCAAAGGACAATATATCTAATCTAGGATTAAAGATAGTTTGGTTCAATAGAATGAGTGTGGGTTGTGGACGACAATGAGATACTTCGACATTCTCTCACAATGAAATGATGCAATCTAAATGCATGGATGCATGCTGGCAGAATGCGAGTAGTGCAGTAGAAGTTTGAGATGCAATGCATGGTCCTAGATTAGATAGTAAGGTTCCTCCTTCCTTGTCCATTGTAATTTATATATCAGGAAGGCTCTACAATTTATTTCACTATCTAAAGTGAACTGACACATGAATGATGCAATTGTCACGATTAGGTGTTCTTCCTCATAACATGTAGCTGACATCTTCGAAATAGGACCATCGTCTCATGACATGAACTCAAGTGAGCGAGAGATCGATGAATCTGAAAAGTCGAGTGAATGGAGTGATCTCTTCTCTTCTTAAGTTATTTTATCACCTCTTGGCTAGGTAGGAGTGTTGGTGCAACTTCAACATTCAAGCTCTATGACTCTACATGCTCTAACTGCATGCACACCTAATCCTTTTGAAGGCATCATCAAATACCTACATAGGTTACTAAACAATGATATAGAAACAAAATTTAAGTGGAGAGCTACAGGTCTAGCCTTAGCTTTGTTGTCTAAATAGTAGCATGCTTAACAAGGGGGGCCCTCACTTTTTGAGACATCGAGTCGACTTGTAAGTGAGTACCAAATGACTGTTCTAGTAAAGGGGTCAAAATGCAATGCATATCACAAAAGTCCTAAAATTTCGCATCATTAGACAAACTTGTTACCAATTGCATGAGGTGATGTTGATTGTGATTTTTTTCTCTCTTTTCTTTGGATTAGTTACTTTTTATATTTATTTTGCTTTTTCCTTCTTCTTTTTTGAAATTTTGGCTTTTTCAATTTTTTTTGATTTTTTCCCTTTTTCTATCTTTGGGATTTTTATTTTTTCCCATTTTTTAGTTTCTTTTGCTTTTTCTATTTTTTTGAATTTTTTATATTTCTATTCTTTTATTTTTCTATGGCAGAAATGAGGTTTTCTACAAAGTTGAGAAAAGAAAGACCTAATGGTGAGAGAACTTGACAATTAGATTCCTTGTGCACTCCCAAGTCAAGAGACGCTTCAAACTTGCATTGGATCTTGACTACCCCTACTCCTTGTAGATATTTTATTTTGCATTTCCCAAAGTCCATCTTGAATTGGAACTTTTGAGGCGTCCTAAATCACAAGGTTAGAGATTTTCTACCCTATTTTCTAGATATTTCATATTTTCTTTAAAAACATTCTTGATTTTACTTGGTTCAAGGTTATTAGTTGTGGCAGAGCTAACCTACTCAAGCTGGTGGCAAGCTTGGGTTCCTTAAACGTTTTGGTGAGTCGCTAGCTGTAGCATAGCTAACGCTCTCATCTTACTCAAATTGGTGGCAGATTTGAGTACTCTAAGCTTAAAAAAGATGTTTTTAATTATGATTTCATACGATTTCTGAGTATTTTCTGGACTTCTAAGGAGTCTCTATGGATTTAGCGTAAAATACAGGGGGTAAAATGTAAAAGACCAAGATGACACCTTCGAGACAGGCAACTAATCTAGCCACCAATTGATTAGGCAACATATGTCGTCGCCTCTCATATAGGCGACTATGTCATGGTGTCAACTTAGCAGGCACCTAATATCTTCGACTTCTCTCTTTAAATAATTTATCATTCTAGGCTTTAATATAATATATGGGATATTTATAAATATTATCATGATTTTTCCCATGATTATTCTAATTTCTAAGATTTTCTAAGTACTTATATATTTATGGAATATCATATAAATCTTTATCAGTGTTAGATAATTCTAGAAATTTCTAGAATAATGAATGACATTGATTTTAATATCATATATTTTTATCATATTCAAAAACAACATATGCTATTAATTATGACTTTTTAAGTGCTAGAATTATCTATAATTTAAAAAGATAATTTCAACATGTGCTTAATTTACAAATATCTATTTAGTTATGAGATTGGAATTTGTTTTAGATATATTCGACATAATTCTTGTACTTATTAGGGATTTTATCTTTTAAATTTGATTTTGATTTTAAATTTGAAATTAAAATTTGATTTTGAATTCAAATATCTTCTAGAATATTCTAGCAATTTCGAAAGAGTTTGAAAATATCAGGACGAGTCGTTTACAGTTGCTAAATATTTGTTGAATCGATTTTGCATTTTTATTTTAAATGTGGAGATATTTAGAACTCCGCACCACCTTGATCGGTAGCTAGCCCTCAAGAGATATTTTCATCTATTTTTCCACATCAGAAGGTAGAATATCCTGGGCCGTCGCCTGTCCATGTGGCAACACATCTAGATGTGTAGCTTGTAGCATGGGCAACAAGTTCAAAATATCCCATTTGTAAATTGCTTACTTCAAGAAGCTTCCAAAATCCATTTTGACGAGACTTTTTCCGTCTTGGTATCTATAAATAGACCCCTAGGTCAGAGGAGGCCAGAGAGATTTTGAGTGGGCTTAGGTTGATTTTTTGTATTTCAGGTTTAATTGGGTCAGGTTGGTTATTGGGGGGTCTGATTGGGCTTATGTAGGCGAGGGTTTTGGTGGTCGCAACCAGAGCATCATCCGAAGGAGCCTGCTGGCAAGTGACTTCAAAGTTGGGGTGTCTACAGCTTCAATTTTCGCTTCTTGGCTATCCCTTTGCTTGTGTTCGACTTCACCACTCCATGGATGCTAAAGTCGACTAGTAATCGCCACTCTCAGTTTGCTTGATGTTGGCCCCTAAGACACCTTGAAGAGATTTGTGGCTGTAGTGGGCTCTTTGCTTCTTCAACACAACGCCAACGTTGGTTAAAGGTTCCCGCATACGAAAGCTTCTTCTTCCTTATTTTATTCAAAACAAAATGGACAAGTTAAATGAAAAATCACTACAAGAAATTCTACGTTTTGCGAGGACATATGTCCATACAAAGTGCTTTTTAAGTGCTCGCTAATTCCTCGCTAGAACCTATAGCAAACACATTGCGAGGACAAGCTTTCCTTTGAAAAAAATAACTTGTTAAATTGATATTGTGAGGAAATATCCTTGTAATGTGCTCGTTTAACAATAGTAAGGACATAGTGAGGAATTTAGTCCTCATTAATTACTCACTAAGTCCTCGATATCCCCTCACAATCTGCTCGCTAAGTGTTCACTAAATATGTGATATATAGCGAGGACATTGTGAGGATATTTCCTCACAACACTACAACAAAATCGACGTTTAGCGAGGACAATGTTCCTCGCGAAGTCCTCGCAAATGCCTCGCAAACTCCTCGCTACGCAGTATAACGAGGACATATTTCCTCGTAATTGTCCTCGTAGCTACGTACATCGTTAAATCAATATTGCGAGGATTTATCCTCGCAATGTGCTCGTCCATATAGAGCGAGGACATTACGAGGAAA
>JAMKQA010021370.1:0-22532 GCA_024699735.1 Posidonia australis | reverse complement strand
GAATATCCTTGAGCATAAGGGAATAATTTTTAAAATTTGTTTTTTAAATATGATTCTTGAAAAATCTTAAAACTTTAGATGTTTTCATTGCATAACAATTTTATTGAAAAAGGGGGAGAAAATTAGAATAAGCTGAAATAAAGATGAAAAACACTTGAGTTTTATAAATCTTTAAGAATTGACAAAAAGGGGAGTATATTGACACATCTTTATATAAGGATAAATAAGTTTACAAAAAGAGACAGAGAGTTGAAATTTTAAGATATTTTTTGCTAATGACAAAATGGGGGAGAGTACTAAGAAAAGTTAATATGTTGTTTTACCTTGAAATATTTGTAGTTTTGTCATCATCAAAAAAGGGGAGATTGTTGGCTTTATTAGCCTTATCTTGATTTTGATGATAACGAAAGACTAATGTGCTTTATGAGAATATTTCATAGTATATATTTGCAAAGAAGATTATTGAAAGACTCAAAAGATTCAAGCATAAAAGGGACGATATTTGAAGAAGAAAAAGATCCATGTGCTACTAAAAAGAATTCAAGATGAAGGAAAAGGAGAAGAAAAATTAAATAATATTTGTAATTATTTTGATGTAATTTTCTATTTATGCGTGTACCTTGGAACTTGTATTAATCTCTCAAATATCCCCATAGAGTCATAGGAAAATTGCCTTAGCTCCAAAGCCAACCATTTATTGAAAAACATTCATTATAAGACTAAAGGCATTTTTGGCATACCGAATTTACTTGGTATATCAAGATATATGCAGATTAGAAAAATCAGAAAAGAAACCCAGAACGGCAAACTGAAATTCACTGGCACACCAAACTATTTTCGGTATACCGAAATGCTCCACCGTTGCACATTTCGGTCAACCATTTTGATTTCGGCATACCGAATCAATAGCCGTTGCTGAACGTTAGAGAGACGTTAGACACATTCTTATACCCACATATTCCTATAAATAGGCCCCCATTCTTCACCTATAACAGGACGAATACTTTCTACTCACATAAAGCTTCAAGCTACTCAAGTTTCCATGCATTCCACTCCTATCTCATTATAAAAACTCTCAAGGAAAGAGTGCTTCATTTTCATCCATCCACTTAGCCAAATTGAGTTTGGGAGATTGGAAAAAAAAGAGTTGTAATCTTCATCCTTATTGAGTGAGTTCTTCTTCTGATTGAGAGAAGGAAGCTGCGGTTTTTGTGGAGCTTGGCGAAGATTCGTCAAGGGTGTGTGGCACGATCTTGGCCCAAAATAAGATCAGGTTTTTGAAATTCTCGAAGGATTCTCGAGGATTAGACTAAGCCGGGGTGGCTGAACCACTATAAATTTACTTATGCATATCATTGTCTCTTATCTCTTTCTTTGTATGCTTTAGTTTAGTATCCAAATTCCTCAACTTACATGTCATTTATTTAAAAACTTAAAATTTGTTAAATAAACTTTAATATTGCAAATATATTTATTAAATCACTATTCACCACCCCTCCAGTAAAGCCTAAAGATCCTAACAAGTAGATCATTAGCAAGTAGGAAACCTCGAAAGACCAATTTCTTCAGCCGTATGGGGGTGCCTAATCCCTTCCCCATGCGTAACAAGAATCTTTATGCTTTCTCTGGCCCGTATTGATTTGTGCACTATATCCATTAGGCACGAAGCATGCATATGTTTTCTTTACCTTGATTTCTTTTTATTTTTCCTTTGTGTTTGGTTTTCCTCGTCTTTTCGTTAAAAGACTAGGTGGCGACTCCTTTCCTTATCTTCTTCTTATCTTTCCTTCGTGTTTCCGAGTCTAGTCTCCATCTCCGGATTCACCATCTTCACCATGACCGCATCGGGACTCCTCATGTGCTTCCATGCACCAAGGAGAGCCATGTAGGGTTCCACCGGCATGGTCACAAGAACTGGCGACTCCGTCGGGGATAACCAGATTCTGGCTTTCGCTTAGTTTTCTTGTTAACTTGGCATTGATCTTTATTTTGTGCTTGTTTACTTGTTCTGTTTGTTTGTACATATCTGACTGAGCATGCCTTTTTGTGCCTTTTTTTACACCATTGCCATGCCACCACACATGCACATGACCTAATTCATGCTTTTTTGTTTTTTTTTGTAAACAGTAATTGATATATATTGCACTCAAACACTTGGCTATGAGAAATCACCACCAAGTGATGTAATATATATGATTTCCATAAGAGTCGAACTCCCAACCTCTCGTACAACCACAAAGAGGCTTCACCACTAGACCAAGTGGTTGTAGACAATTCATGCTTTTTTGTTGATACTTGCTTTTCTTCACTACTTGTGAGCACTACACTAGCACATGCCATATTCATGTCTTTTGCTTGATTGATTGACTGTTTGGATGCCATAATTGTGCGTTTTCTTCTCTTTTTTGTATTTTCCATGGTTAGAAGAATAGAGACATGTTTGCCTCCCTGTCTGGTTAAAATAAAACACACAAACTCAGTTAAACAAATAATATGGCATAACTAAAGACAAATGCTCACAATTCCCCTTGGTTTAATAAAACGCAAGTAAAAGACACAAAAGCATATTGCATGATTGATCATATAGGACATGCATCTTATCCTCTAAGTCCACCCACAGTTTGCAAAGGACAACTCTAGTAGCCCATTCTATAGCTTTAGCATAGGGCGTGTTGCTAGTTTGTCCCCCTTGTCCAGGGTCATGTCGGTGCTAGTAGACGGTACAACTCCATGCTACTGCGGCAGACGAGGCCACCAATACACCACTCGTTCACTATCTACGCTTTGGCCAGGATTTATAATGGGAACCTTACTTTTCTAACTAGAGTTAAAACGTAAAACCCATGAGTGTGTCTCGTGTGGTCAACCCCATATGGGACATGCATGGTGAGAGAGCGCTCTTTAGGACATTCATCTGCATTGTGTGTCATTGCATACCACTTTAATAGCTCACATTTGTTTATGTGTTGTTGTTCAGGTTCTGATACCTGTTTCTCTTGCCTGTTTTCTCAGGTAGCTTGTTGCGAGGTCCTCAACTAGGAGCTCGGGTGTCTCCATTGTGGGAAGCCTCCCGTGGTTGTTTTCTCTTGCCTTTTTTGAGCTATTGGTCACTTTTTGATTGTAGCTCGTCTTAGAGCTCGTGCGTTTGTCTTTTGCCGCAGCTCCATTCATTTCACTTGCAGTTAGCCATGGCCCCACAGACTCACAAGCCTCTAGTTATTGTTTTGAAGAAGGCCCTGCATTCAGATTCTCCTTCTCCCACTTTGAGTGCTTCTTCTTCCCACCATGTGTCCCGATTTGGGAACCATGGAGGATCTCTACCTCCTTACTTGGGACATTGGTAGACAGAAGCCGATCTAGGACCTGTCACTGATTCGACTGTGGTGACTATTACACGAGTCCTAGAAGTTTTGCTAGCTGCATCCCTCTCCTTGGGTCCTCCTGTTTCAGGAGATCAACCAGCTGCAGTTGCATTTGTTTTAGGGACTATTCCTATTCCACTCTCACCTCCTGATCTATCCTATGATGGGTCTTCAGCCATGCAAGCTCAGAGCTTGAAAACTTTAGCCAGGAGGCCTGAGCACAATCCTCTTGATCCTATTGAGAGTCCTCCTTTTTTGACTCCTGAGGTTCCAGTGCAGACCACTATAGCATTGCAGGCTCATCCCAATGCACCATCGCCCATACCTCGCCCCAACATCACACTGCTCCAACGATGGGGGCGTTATCTCTGCCTTCTGTACCACAACTGCATTGGTCACAGCATGCGTCACAGTCACTCAAGTACCAACCCATTAGTTGTGCGAGAGTACAGCATTTCTCGAGTCCATCGCCCAGAGCCATACCAGTGCCACAGCTGTTGCTCTCACGCTCAACACCACACACAGCACTGCATACTCATTACCCACCTCAACATCAGGATCAGGTTCCAGCATGTAGGTCATCACTACACACTAAGCGCAAACCTTCCACTGTCAAGCTAGTGCATCTCGTCGCATTGGCTCGGCCAAGGCGACAGTCTAAGGAAAAATGAGACAGTTGTGTTGAAAGTGACTATACTTGACTGGGTGAGTCGCTAAGCACTGTTTTTCCTCAGGTTGTGTCGCTTCTGAGACTTCCGGATCCACGTCCCCCACCAACTCCATTCCCTCGGTGGTACGACGTGAACGTATACTGCGATTATCACTGAGCCTCGGGACACTCGACTAATAATTGCCACACTCTATGGGATGTTATTCAGACTTTGATTGACTGTGGGACCTTTGTTGTTGGCACAACACCCACATCCATGTCTTTATCCTCACCAGCATCTAGGTCAGCACACATTACACATCCACACACCATCATTGAACCGACATGCCATATTGTGTCAGTTTAGCAAGGGCAGCAATAACGGCGAAAGCGACCTCGCCGTAGGGAAAGTGACTTCACCCCACTTGGAGAGTCGTTGGATGACATCTTTCCTAGAGTTGTGCCGTTCCTACAGCTATCGGAGGTTCGTCCACCACTGAGCCCGCTTCCCAGGTGGTATGAGATGAATTTGTTCTGCCAGTTCCATCGCACCCATGGACATTCGACGAACAAGTGTTTTACTCTCCGGAATGCTGTCTAGGATTTGATTGACAATGGAGACATTGTCGTCAACCCACAGGAGGCAGCATGCACACACCTACACACACACGTGCACACCCTAGAATAGCCGACCATACCTTGTCTGAGCTGGCAAGCTCTAAGGATGCTAGAACTTTAGGGGTTTTTTCCTCTTTCTCCTAGTTCTTTCCCAAGGAATCCATTGGGTCTCTTCAACTTTGTTCGTCCTCTTGCCTTTTCTCAAGTTCTATCCAGCAACACTCACGTGTGCCACTCTTATTCTTGTTGCTCTATGGGAGAGGGCCTAACCAAAAGTTTTCCAGTTTGCCACGCATTGATCTGACCCAGCACGTGCAAATACCGTGGATCTGGTAGAAGATAGCCGTCATAGCAGACATCAACTCCAACAAAGATACAGTCTTAATGTCACCAGTAGATTCAGCGTTCGCAGTGACAATCTCAGTTTCAATAATGGTTTTGATAATTTGCCTTGATTTTGGTTTCTAGTGGCACTGCTAGGAGTTACTTTGAACTCCAAGGGCATCAACAAAACAACAACGACAAGGACTGGAGTTGTATCCTTTTCCTTTGTTTCCTTCATTTTTCTTTTTGCATCACCATATACCAAAACACAAAAAATAGAAAAAGCACAAAAGTTGAAAAAAGGACAAAGAAGAAAAACACAAAACAGAAAAAACATTAAGAACAATTGAAAATAATAGTTTTCTTGTTAATAACATTCTGCTTGATGATGAAAATTGGAAAAGCTCACCTATTTTAGATTGGATTATCCCTCCTCAGTGGTCACTACTTAGATAACCAAGTTAGCAAGGGAGACACCGAACATCAAAGTCGGACTAAATGTCCAAACTCCGCAAGGATCCTGCACCTCTAAGAGGGAGATAAAATGTTAGGGGTGACTGAGAGTGTGAGCCAAAAAAGAAAACATACATTCACAAGGGCATAAAAGAATAGAGAAGACAAAAAGCGAAGACAAAAGTTAGCCTAAGAGTAAGAGGTGTGCGTTGTAGCTCTACTCTTACGGTACCTTGGAGAGGAGTTGGAGTATGCGCTCAGTAAAATCACACCTTTGAGGGACTGATCCACCCTCTTGTAATAAAGGCTTCCTAAACAGATCGGGCACTTATTACCTCCAAGTCAAGGTTAGAGTGAAATTGCATGTCTATGAGGGAGTAAAAGAAAACTCAATGATATTAAAAAGAAAAGCAGGTGCAGGACCATAAAGATTTTGGCATGGAGCCAGGTCCATTACACTACCTTACAGTGAGTTTGAGTGCCACCACTACCCAGCAAGAGCCACCTATGACTTGCGAATCTCTGTACTATTAATTGAGTCGAAGGTGTCATCCTCCTTTAACAGGCATACAACTTTCCAACCTAACTGAGGGTAGACAAACAGCCAAACTAAACAAGCAAGCGATCCAGATAATGAACTCATTAAATGAGCAAAGCAATAAATGCAGATAACAAGCAACTAAAATCACAAGGCATGCATTTCTGGATCAAACAAAAAGGTCACTCTTAAATAACTAAATTGTTCGCAATAATAGAGTCCACCACAATAATCATAATTATCACAATTTTGTTTGGATGAATCTCTTTGCTTGAATATTCATTGGTTCGATAGGATTTTGCCAAGGGCTTTTAGCCAAGGATTTTTCAACCACTCTTTGGTCAAAGTGCATATACAGTAAGGATACCAGTTAGTGCACGAACTACAAGGACTTGCAGAATCAGCAGTGTGACAGTAATTCCACCGCAACAGTTCAGATGTGGTAAACATTATTTGGAGAATGCTTGAGGTCAACACTACCAAGTACATGTTTGCAACCAGAGCACAATGACACAATAAGTAGCAAAACAGAGAATAGCCAGCCTAAGACAAAGTACGATTTATCACATTACTTCCTGCCATCAGAGTATAACTAAAGACAGTGGATGAATATATATGCCTCCAATCAGTAAACAATTGTGTCACTAGCCTCAACCAAAATCGGCCTTCACCATTTCAGTGATTCAAAGTGTGCCCACAGTCACAGTCTAATCCTCAAGTCTCTACATCTTCGAGTGGTGCCCAACACTTCCTGTGGTAGCCTGACTCGTTGCGAGGGGCATCTATTTTGCCTTGGTATCTTCTGACCAATCATTTGTTTTCATTGAGCATCGTTCGCTTTTTATGCTAGGGGCATGTCAGCTGCTTTCTAGTTGGGCTCACACAATCTGCTACTTGGTTCATCAAGGGCAAGTCAGTTGTTCTCTGATCAGGACCTACACATCAAATGATTACCAGAGACAACAGCATGACTATGGACTCCACGCAACAATCCAGAATTTGGCAAATACAATCAAGAGAATGTCCTAAAGTAGCACAGCCAAATCAGAGCTATCAAAACACCACAGATGAGCAGAACACATCCTAGACATGCCAGTCAAAGGCAGGCTACAATCCCAATCAAAGGCCTTTACCAAGTTGCCACAATTCCTTCTCTCTTCTAAGTACAATACAGGAAGGCAGTTGGGTATACATACTTCCTGCCACTGGATGAATGTATCACTTGCTGTGATTAGTGACAGTCTCAATTACTCTGATGGTTCAAGGTGTAGCTATAGTTATAGTATGGCTTCCAAGACCTCATACCCTCAAGTGATGTCCAACTAATTGGATACCAGAGGCATGTCAGCTGCTCTTAGGTCAAAAGTGACATATCATGTGCCTAACAGAACACCAGCTACAGTGTAATTGAACCAGAGTCTTCGACCAGGGGCATGTTAGCTGCTCTTTGGTCGAAAGTCACGTACCAGGTGCTTGACAGAACAACAACTTACTATGTAACTAAACTAGAGCCTTCGACGAAGGGCATGTAAGTTGCTTTGTGGAAAGAAGGATTGTTTTGAGAACGCTTGGTGCGAATTATCTTCCAAATGATGGTCAGGTGCACATTCTTATAAAGAAGTGAC
This sequence comes from Posidonia australis, assembly GCA_024699735.1. Taxonomy (NCBI): domain Eukaryota; kingdom Viridiplantae; phylum Streptophyta; class Magnoliopsida; order Alismatales; family Posidoniaceae; genus Posidonia; species Posidonia australis. The sequence goes on along the minus strand of JAMKQA010021370.1, from coordinate 14,963 downwards.
ATTCATTACATAATGGCTCCTAAAAAGCGACAACTATAGCAGGACACTACAGCGAGTCAAGCATTAGATCTGGGGCATCATTGGCATGTCACAAACACTCTGAATTCGCAATGGCATTGGACATAAACGACAAATTCCCAATTGTTTCAACCGACATCCCCCACAACAGTGACAATCCAGGGTGCACTAGTACTTAAATAAGATCCCTTTGGCAAATCCTTTTGGCTAAACAGTCAGTCAAGACCCCTGCATCCTTGTCTCCCTAATTCACGTCTGAAAGAACGGAGTTCAAAGACATTCTCCTTGACTTCACTCCAAGATGGATGAAATCCTTTCCCTCTGGATTCTCATTTCAGAAGAAACAGAACCCAGAGATATATCCCGATTGGCTGATATCCCAAACTGTCCGTTTGGCATCCGTTAACTTGCCATTTCTCGGTCGGTAAGTCCTAAACTTGCCATCTCTTGATCGGTAAGTCCTAAACTTACCATCTCTTGGTCGATAAGTCCTAAACTTGCCATTTCTTGGTCGGTAAGTCCTAAACTTGCCATCTCTTGGTCGGTAAGTCCTAAACTTGCCATTTCTTGGTCGGTAAGTCCTGAACTTACCATCTTTTGGTTGGTAAGTCCGAAATTTGCCATTTCTAGGTCCGTAAGTCCTAAACTTGCCATCTCTTGGTCGGTAAGTCCTAAACTTGCCATCTCTTGGTCGGTAAGTCCTAAACTTGCCATTTCTTGGTCCGTAAGTCCTAAACTTGCCATCTCTTGGTTGGTAAGTCCTAAACTTGACATTTCTTGGTTGGTAAGTCCTAAACTTGCCATCTTTTGGTCGGTGAGTCCAAAGCTTGCCATTTCTTGGTCGGTAACTCCTAAGCTTGCCATCACTTGGTCGGTAAGTCCTAAACTTGCCTTCTCTTGGTCGGTAAGTCTTAAACTTGCCATTTATTGGTCGGTAAGTCCTAAACTTGCCGTTTCTTGGTCGGTAACTCCTAAACTTGCTATTTCTTAGTCGGTAAGTCCTAAACTTGTCATTTCTTGGTCGGTTAGTGTAGACACCCCCATACGCTTGCAAATGGACAAAATCCTAACAAGACTCTAAAAAACCCTAAAAAATCCTTAAAACCCAAACAAAACCATAAAACTCTAAATAAACCATAAAAATCTCTAAAAAGCCCTAAAAAGCCTTAAACCCTAGGTTAAACCCTAATCTAAATCACAAACTCTAATCCAAATCACAAACCCTAATCCAAGCCTTAAATCCTAGGTTAAACCCTAATCCAAACCTTAAACCCTAGGTTAAGACCTAAACCAAATTCATAACCCTAATCCAAACCACAAACCATAAGCCAAATCCCAAACCCTAATGTCAAACCCTAACAACCATAACCACTTCCCACTTCATTCCAACAACCTTAACCACTTCCCACTTCACTCCAACAACCTTCACCACTTCCCACTTCATTCTAACCACCTTAACCACTTCCCACTTCACTCCAACAACATTAACCACTTCCCACTTCACTCTAACCACCTTAACCCACTCTAACCATAACAACCAACCAAGCCATTTGGAAGCCTATAAATATCCCCCATTTGCAAAGAAAAAAGAAATGGAGGAGAAGTGGAAACATTTGAGAGGAGAGCTCCCCAAGCTTTTTCTGCCCAACCAGAGCAGCCAGAGTAATCCAAGGGCAAGGAGGAAGCTCGTCGGGGAGAGAAACCAGAGTTTCCAGCCATCTCCGGTGAGCTCCAACGGCCTCTGATGAGCTCCGACGGTCAACTCCACTGTTAGACCAGGTATGCCCTCCATTGACTTCAATTTACTTTAAAAATGCTCTCCTAGGTCTCTCTCTATCTCCTTTGATCGATTCCAACAGAGCCAAAGGTCTTCTCTAGTCAGAATCGAGTTTCTAGGCCTCACCGACGCCTTTTCTGATGACCTAGGTGGGAGTGCAAGTCTAGGGCATGATCCTTGCCCTAGGGTGATCGAACCTCCTTCCCGGACCTCCCTCTTGCTTCTCCAATCCCTGGTGTGCCATTTCGCTACCTCCCTGAGCCTCTAGTAGAAGATCACTGGAATTGCGATATCTCGCCGTCGCAGGGGAAGATAGTGAAGAGTGCTTCGCGACCGTGTGCCTCCAGCTCCATCATGCCTTAACAACTATAACTACCATAATTAGTGATGGTCACATGATCCTTACCCCACAGTGCTTGATCTTCCTCCCATGGACCTCCTCTTCTTCTCCACCCATTGAAACCCCTCTTCAGTCGCTGTGGAAGCCCCTAGTGGATGCTCGCTGGAATCGCAACGTCTCACTATCGTCGGGGAAGAAGATTGATAATAGCAATGGATCGTGCTCCTCCTGCATCGTCGTGCCTCTTCAAGCCTCTAAGAATGTTCCACGATGCGCCCCCAGCACTCTGAATCCATCAAAGCCAAGCCTCGTGCCCTACATAGCCCCCGCAGTCAAGTTCACCAGAGTTGGATCGCGTCGACAGCAAGCGAGGTCCGAGGATGGGAGGAGTGTCCCATTCTTGCTTCTGGAAGAGGGGAAATGCTCCACTCATCGCCTCCAAGCCTCCAGCAACCCTGAGCACTACGCCGCAGCCCTTCAGCACCTCCTTCTTCTCCAGCGCCGTCACCGGAGCTGTCCCGACGGCAAGGGAGGTGGGAGGCCCACTCTAACCGTTGAACTGTCGATCCAGACCATTGGATCTTTCTCTCTCCTCCTTTTCTTGCTCCCTATGAGGTTTGATCTTCAATCAGGCTTTGGGATGCTTCGGAAGAGCATCCCTGGCGGTCGTCGACGGTGGAGTTCCATCACTGACGGCTATCGATTCCTTTTCTTTTTAAAAAATAAAAAAATAGTTTTTCTTTTAAATAACTTCTGATACTTTTGTTTTCTTACAGTTAGGTCCTTATTTTCTTACAAGTAGGTCCTCTTTCTTAAAATTAGGTCCTTGCAATGTTTTTTTTAATCGTTTGAATAATGTTTGATTTGAAAATATTGCAATGTGCCCCTTGAATAATCTTGTTGATGCCCTTCATGCTTTAAAGTTTGATATAAGACCCTCTGACTTACTTTTCACACATTAATGTCTAGCATTTTTTGCATAAAAAATTCCGAGCTTTATAGAAATAGTTCTGAATGCATATTTCTCTGTCAAAATTGCAAATTAAACCCTGAAAATTTAAATATTAGCTTAAATGTGACCTAATTTACATTTTAGCCCCTGGATTTTACTGATTTCACACTGAAAGCATGTTTTCTAGGGTAAAATTACAAAATTGTATCTAAATTTCAAATTTCCAAACTTAAGCTCTTTTTCTTGCACTTTTGACCCTGAATTTCCACAAAATCGCATTAAATGCATGTTTTGATGGCAAAATTGCATTGTGACCCCTAGGAATCTTGAATTTGATCAAGAATACACAATTTTGCACAGTTGACCCCAGATTTCTTCAAAATTACATGAAATGTGTTTTTTCCTATGTATCCGACTATGGAGGTGGGAGGCCCACTCCAGCCGTTGAACTGTCGATCCAGACCATTGGATCTTTCCCTCTCCTCCTCTTCTTGCTCCCTGTGAGGTCTGATCTCCAATCAGGCATTGGGATGCTCTTCCGGGATGCTCTAGAAGAGCATCTCTAGCATTCGTCGATGGCGGAGTTCCGTCGGTGGCGGCCGTCGATTCCTTTTCTTTTAAAAACTAAAAAAAATAACTTTTCTTTTAAATAACTTCTGATACTTTTGTTTTCTTATAGTTAGGTCCTTCTTTCGTTACAATTAGGTCCTTGAAATGTTTTTAAATCGTTTGAATAAAGTTTGATTTGAAAATATTGCAATGTGCCCCCTGAATAATCTTGTTAATGCCTTTCATGCTTTAAAGTTTGATATAAGACCCTCTGAGTCGCTTTTCACACAGTATAGTCCAGCATTTTTGCATAAAAAACCTTGAGCTTTGTTGAAATAGTTCTGAATGCATATTTCTCTGTCAAAATTGCAAATTAAACTTTGGGAATTTAAATATTTGCTCAAATGTGACTTAAATTGCATTTTAGCCCTTGAATTTTACTGATTTCACACTGAATGCATGTTTTCTAGGGTAAAATTACAAAATTGTCCCTGAATTTCAAATTTCCAAACTTAAGCTCTTTTTCTTGCACTTTTGACCATGAATTTCTTCAGAATTGCATTAAATACATGTTTTCATGGCAAAATTGCATTTTAACCCTTAAGAATCTTTAATTTGGCCAAAAATGCATAGATTTGCACATTTGACCCTAGATTTCTTCAAAATTACATAAAATGTGTTTTCCTATGTATTTTTGATGATTTAGCCTCAAAATTTTGGAATTTTGCACAAAAGCCCCTGGAATTTGCATTTTTACACTCTTACATGCATTTTGCACATTTTATTGCTATTTTTCATGCATATTTTCTTGTGTCTTCTTCCTTGCATCATGCACGCATTTCTAACTCATTTCAAGCTTGGTTTTCTCATCATTTCCTGGATTTCTTCTGACATTTGCGATTTTGATTTGAATTGGCTTTCCATCGCCCGAGGGTATACATTAACAGGCTTAACAATGCCGACGTTGTCCCGAATGAGGATTATTTTCCCTAATTTGATTTTCTCGGATTTCTTCTAGTTTTTGCTGATTTACGTGGTGCTTTCCAAGAGTTTCTTGATTTTCACGATTTTCCTCATCGCCCACAAGCGTACAGTAAAGCGGCATTCTCAATGCCTACATTTGTCCTTTGGATTAACTTTTTTCCTTTTATTCATTTCTTCTCTTTGATTTGGCATGTTTTCCAGTCATCTTTAGCATGTGCATTGAGAATAGGCAAACATACACCCAATAGACTATTTAGCAAGTGGGAAACCCAGAAAGACCGAGTTCTTTGGGTGCATGGGAGTGCCTAACTCCTTCCCCATGCGTAACAAGAATCCTTCTCCTTTCTCTGGCCCGCATTGATTTATGCACCACATCTATTAGGCACAGAGCATACATGTTTTCTTCATCTTGTTTTCTTCTTGGTTTTCTTTCGTGTTTGCTTTTCCTTATCTTTCCATTAAAAGACTAGGTGGCGACTCCTTTCTTATCTTTCCTTGGTGTTTTCGAGTCTAGTCTTTTTCTCTCTAGATTCATTATCTTTGCCGTGACCGTATCGGGACTCCTCATGTGCTTCCACACACCGTAAGGAGAGTCGTGCAGGGTTCCACCGGCATGGTCACAGTAAGTCCTAAACTTGCCATTTCGTGGTCGGTAAGTCCTAAACTTGTCATATTCCCTTCTTGGTCGGTACGTCCGAAACTTGCCACCTCTTGGTCAGTAAGTCCTAAACTTACCATATTCGCCTCTTGGTCGGTAAGTCCTAAACTTGCCATCTCTTGATCGGTAAGTCCTAAACTTGCCATTTTCCCCTCCGGTCGATAAGTCTGAAACTTACCATCTCTTGGTCGGTAAGTCCTAAGCTTGCCATATTCCCTTCTTGGTCGGTAAGTCTGAAACTTGCCATCTCTTGATCGATAAGTCCTAAACTTGCCATATTCCCCTCTTGGTCGGTAAGTCCTAAACTTGCCATCCCTTGGTTGTTAAGTCCTAAACTTACCATTTTCCCTTCTTGGTCGGTAAGTCCTAAACTTGCCATATTCCCTTCTTAGTCGGTAAGTCCTAAACTTACCATTTCCTGGTCGGTAAGTTCGAAACTTGCCATCTTTTAGTCGATGGATCCGAAACCTACCATGCCCTATTCGATCCTTGCTTAGAGAGTTTGGTATCGATGGTGCCCCCATTGGTCGTGCTCCAAATGGATTACACTAGCCTTCTTCTGTGGACCGGCACCCTAGACTGCCCGATGGGCACCTATCAAGGTGTCTATCCTATTAGTCAACAAGTCCGACACCTTGTCGTGCCCCTTTTCTCTTGGGCTAGTATCCCGAACTACCCGGGCAATACTTATGGTGCCCGATGGATTCCCCACTCGCCTTGTTCCTTCCCTCCTTTTGGGCTGGTAGCCCAAACTACCAAGTGGACCTCCGTAACCAGTCACTTTTCAGTCGGTAAGCACTGTGAGTCTTGTCCGGTGCTTTTCTCGACAAGTGTGATAACCAGTCATGTCCTTTAGGAGTAATTGGTCGTCAACTTGTCATCCTGCACTACATGCATCATCTAGTAATATACATCAGAATCTACATGTGGCAATCATTCACCATGCACCATCATTCATTAGTACATATTATTCATCAGTAACCACAGTCACCTCAGCATTAACAAGGGTGCTTGGTGTCGGCGTTTGTCATTAGTATTAGTTTATGTGATTGCGGCTTCGTTTGTGGCGTTCTGGATGGCAGGTCGTGACTTCTGGTGCACTCACCAACTAGGTAGCTGGTTGCCAGTAGCTAACACTTTCTTGCAGCTTCGAGCGGGGTGTCTTCGTCAACCTTGAGAAGTGATCTCCTCCTCCTGTTCCTTATTCCTTGTAAGAGGGGGGCAGGGTGTCTTTGTCAACCATAAGAATTGGTCACTGTTCCATTCGTCCTCCAACCTCGCTCAAGGAGGGGCATCTATAGACACCCCAAATGCTTGCAATCAATTCCTAAACTCTAAATCCTAATTCAAAATCCTAACTTAAACTCTAAATCAAACCCTAAACCCCAAATCAAACCCTAGACCTAGCCAAAACCCTGGACTTAACCACAAAAACCCAAAAATCCTAGACCTAACCAAAACCCTGAACATAACCATAAAACCCTAAAACCCAGCCTAAAATCCAAACCCTAGACCTATACCCTAGACCAATCCAAAACCCTAAAAGTAATCCAAAACCCTAGGATGAGTTCAAAACCATAAATAAAATCCAAAACCTAATCCAAAACCCTAGGATTGGTTCAAAAACCTAAATAAAATCTAAAACCTAAATCGAAACCCTAGAAGTAGTCCAAAACCCTAGGATTAGTTCAAGACCTTAATTTAAAACCCTAAATCAAACCTTAAACCTTAACAACCTATAACTACTTCCCACACCACTTTAACAACCCTAACTACTTGCTACTTCACCTTAACAACCATAACCACTTCCCACTTCACCTTAACAACCATAAACACTTCCCATTCCACCTTAAAAACCTTAACCACTTCCCACTCCACCATAACAACCTAACTACTTCCCAGTCTAACCATAACAACCCATAACAACCTACCTAGCCATTGCAAGCCTATAAATACCCTCCCATTTGCAAGGGAAAGAGGGGAGAGAATGGGAAAAAAACTTGGAAAATTGAGAGGAGAGCCACCAAGGTGTTTTCTCTCAGCCAAAGCAACCAGAGAAGTCTCAGATCAGAGGGGAAGCTCAAAAAGGAGGAAAATTCAAGCTTCAGGCCATCTCCAGTGAGCTCTGGTGGCCAACTCCACTGTCCATTCAGGTAAGCACCGATCAAAGCCCCATTTCTCCTCATTTTAGTCCCTTAGGTCTTCCTCCATCATCCCGGTTGATTCTAGTAGGCTAGGAGGTCCCCTTGGCCAGAATCAGATGAATTTAGGGTCGCCTGACACATTTTCTGACGACGAAGGTGGGGGCACGAATCTAGTAGGTAATTCGTGCCCTGGATTGCTTCTTTCCCTCAAAACGGACCTCCCCTTGCTTTGTCGATCCTCCCGACGCCAGTTCAACAGCTGTGGATGCCACTAGAAGCTTCTCGTCGGAATCGCGCCTCTTCACCGTCGTCGGGGAAGAAGATGAACAGTGGAATGCGATCTGACCCTCCATTCCTCACAGTGATGCTCCAAGCCCAGGGAAACGATCCTCAGCACTCCTCCAACTCATCAGAAGTTCCAGCGTCGTGAATCGAGCCGACCACTGTAGTCGTCGCCATCAGAGCTGGACTAGAGCTCGATCTGGAGGAGGAGAAGCCATGCCTTTTCTTGCCTCTAAGTGGGGGGAATTCTTCCTCTCCACTCTCTCAATCTTCCTGGATCACCACACCGAAGCCTCCAGTATCCCTTTCTTCCCCATCACCGTCGCTGAAGTCGCGACAATGGTGAGATAGAAGGGGAAGGGAGCTAGACCGTCAAGCCCTTCATCAGTGTCGTCAGATCGCTTTCCCTTGCCTCTCTCTTGCTCCTAGTGAGCTTTGATGCCCGATCAGGCATCGAGATGCCTCAAAAGGGCATCCTAAACATTTGTCGACGGTGGGGCTCTGTCATTGGCGATCGTTGCATGTTTTTTTAAAGAGAAAAATAAAAAATATAGTTTCATTTGAAAAACTCTAGGATGTTACTTTTATTGCATTGAGGTCCTTCTTTTCTTACATTTAGGTCCTTGCATATGTTTTTAAATTCATTTTAATAATGTTTTTTTTGAAAAATTGCAATGTGACCCGTGTACTATTTTATTAATGTTTTTTAGGCTTTAAAATTTGACATAAAACCCCTGACTTGCTTTCAATTCATCTTTTAGTCCAGTATTTTACACAAAAAGCCCTGAAATTTATAAAAAAGTTTTGAATGCATGTTTTTCTGTCACAATTGCAAATTAAACCCTAGGAATTTAAATATTTGCTCAAATGTGACCAGAATTGCATTTTAGACCTTGAATTTCAAGGATTTCACACTGAATGCATGTTTTCTAGGGAAAATTTACAAAACAGTCCCTGAAACTTCCTATTTTCAAACATAAACTCTTTATCTTGCACATTTAACCCTGAATTACTTCAGAATTGTTTTAAACACATGTTTTACTAGCAAAATTGCAGATTGGACCCTAGGGATCTTGATTTTGACCAAAAATGCACATTTTTGCACATTTGGCCCTAACTTCTTTAAAATTACATAAATGTGTTTTTCTTAAGTATTTTTGCTGATTTAGCCCCTGAATTTCAGCTTTCATTCAGGAAATGGGAATTTTGCATAAAAGCCCCTCGAATTTACATTTTTCACTCACACATGCATTTTTGTACATTTTATTACCTTTTTTTCTTGCATATTTTTTTCGTGCCATCTTCCTTGGATCATGTACACATTTTCAACTCATTTCAAACTTAATTTACACATTGTTTCTAGGATTTCTTCCGACTTTCATGATTCTGATTTGATTTGAATTTCCATCTCCTGAGGGCTTACATTAACAGGTTTAACAATGCCGACATTGACCCGAATGTGGATTATTTTCTCCAATTTGATTTTCTCAGATTTCTTCAAGTTTCTGCTAATTTGTGTGACACTTTCCGAGTATTCTCGATTTTCACGATTTTCCTCATCACCCAAGGGTGTATAGTAAAGTAGCATTTGCAATGCCTACATTGTCCCTCAGATTATCATTTTTTTCCTTTTATTCATTTCTTCTCTTTGATTTGGCATGTTTTCACAATCATCTTAAGCATATGCATTGAAGGTAGACAAGCATACGCACAATAGATCAATAGCAAGCAAGAAACCTAGAAAGACTGATTTCTTCGGGCGCATGACGGTGCCTAACCCCTTCCCCATGCGTAACAAGATTCCTTACCCTTTCTTTGGCCCGCATTGATTTGTGCACTACATTCATTAGGCACGGAGCATGCATATGTTTTCTTTGCCTTGATTTCTTTTGGTTTTTCCTTTGTGTTTGGTTTTCCTTGTCTTTCCATTAAAAGACTAGGTGGCAACTCCTTTCCTTATCCTCTTCTTATCTTGCCTTGGTGTTTCCGAGTCTAGTCTCCTTCTCTGGATTCTCCGTCTTCTCCATGACTGTATCGGGACTCCTCATGTGCTTCCACGCACTTAGGAGAGCCGTGTAGGGTTCCACCGGCATGGTCACAGTCGACCAGTCTCAATTTCGACATTCAATCTTAGCCATGGACTGGTCTTTCTGATACTCAATCCATTTCTGCTACACCCTTTTTATTTGCATTAGACTTTATAAAATATTGTTGTGTGGAATAGTGTTAAAATTTTGAGAATGTTTTGCAAGAGTTCCTCTTCCCTTTCCAGTGCAATCTGAATCAAGAGAAGCCAAAGTTACCCTATTGGTCATGGGTTTCCCTACGATGGTCATACCAATGTGGTGTTCAGATGTTCTCCAGACGTGGATGGGGAAATTAACAGACAGTGATCGCGACAAGCTGCGGACTTGGGACATCTCATCGAAGTTCTTGGACATTGCAAATGTGGAGGTCTCCTGATAATATTTGTGTGCATTTGCCCGATTCTGGAAACCTGCAAACCATGTATTCAACTTCGGAAGAGTTGAATTAACCCCTACTTTGGAGGAGGTCTGTCAGGTATGCTGTCTGCCAAAGTTTCTGGGGCCCACTGTATTTATGCGATGTGATGGATACTCTTTAGTCATGAGTGAACTGACTAGCCTGTCAATCGACGATTGTGGTCATCGACTTATCTGTACTGGTGGGCAATCTTCGATACTACAACTGACTGTGACAAGGTGGTCGAAATGTGCACCTCCTTGGGCGATGAGCTGTGGCTGAGAAGTTTTGGTGTCCGCTTCTTCGGTGAGATGGTTTTTTGCCATGGCCGGATAGTCGTAAATATCGAGGTTGTAGAAATTGCTTTGGCAGTGGAAACCCATCAAATTGACTTGGCCCTAGTTATCCTAGTAGAGACTTATCGGGTCTTAGACTAGTCATTGCGACAATGCCGACACTTTTATGGTTGTGGAGCTTTTGTATAGGAGTGGTTGGCCACTCATCTAGATGTAGAGGTCTTATTCCCTCAACGGTTAGCCTTTGAATCTTTCTACCAAAGTGGTCATGCTCGCACACTCACCTTAGTTCACAAGGAGTATGAGCGACTAGAGAGTTTGACAGAAGACAAGCTGATCTAGTGCATCATTCCTTCTATCGCTCATAACTTTGAGGATTTCTTCAATATTGCGGACATGCAGCTTATCATCCTACCGAGGCTGACTAGTGGAGTTGAGTATCATTCAATCCACGTGATGCAGTAGTTTGGCTACCAACAAGATTCCTTTGCTCAAGGACTAATGCCAGCCTGGTTCCAAGAGTAGCCTTTTAGCTCTTGTACCATGACTAAGGAGCTATCACGCCTGCTTAATGGCTTCATCCGATCGGATGATCTCACACTCATAGAAGGGAAGGGATGTTTAGCTGATTATGAAGCCAAAGTTGTAGAAACCTAACTGATCTATGGAGCTACACTGAGCCATGCACTGTTTCCCAAAGTCAAAGGCTCTAAGAGATCTAGGGATGAGGTAGACTCTTGATATTTGTGTTATGCTACTTGTTCACTGCATACTGAAATAAGTGTAATCACTTCATTGTATTCGATTGCTATAATAAGTTCATTAGAACACATTTGCCAGTTCATTTGGATGCTTGTGATTGATATGAAGTTGAAATCGCCATTGCGACAACACATGCTTAACTGGTTCAAACGGGAGCTCTCTCCTACTTGTCGACATGGTGCTGGGGTCTACTTGGCTAACAATCGAGAATATTGTTTTGATGCCTAGGTGTGGACCAATGAAGCTGCCATAGAATTTTGTACCAGGTAGGGTAGGATCCAATTATTTTTCCTTTCGACTTTGCTCCGATCAGACGAAGTCATATCGGATTTCCACTCTAGTTTTGCGGAATCCAATCTACTCAATTGGACTTGCTCTAGTCAAACAAGTCTTATTTTCAACTTCTTTTATGCCTTGGGCGAGGTTTAGTCCAGGCCCCACAAAATAAACTCACTTAGGCTGCTATACTAAACTATCATTTAGGCTGATATCCTAAACTATCATTTAGGTTGATATCCTAAACAATCATTCAGGCTGATATCCTAAACAATCATTTAGGCTGATATTCTAAACTATCTATGACCATGCCCGCCTTGGGATTCAGGGCGAAGTCGCACTAGAGGGAGGAGACCACAGCCATGCCAAAATGGCGAAGGCATACAATAGGATGAAATGAAAAGAAAAGGAGTTGCCACCTAGTCTTTTTAGGGAAAGACGAGGAAAACCACAAACAAGCCACAAAAGATTGAATGCATGAGATACAAATATGATGGCCAGATGTCTACTAACCAGAAGTTGGGTAAGGATTCCTATTACGCATGGGGAAGGTGTTAACCACCCGCATATGCCCGAGAAACTCGGTCTTTCAAGTCCAATTTGCTTGCTAAAGGTTGAATAAATGCTTGCTAAGCTTAGATTGTGCTCTAATCATGCTAATAGGAATGCCAAGTCAAGACTAGATGCATGTGCAAGATGATATGCAGAAGCTATAAAGAAATCCACACGAAAGGATGAAATCACGAAATACAATACGACAAAGAAAATCACAAGAAATGACATGGTTTTTGGCGAGAATGGCTCGGGAAATCATACAGACCCCAAGAGAATAAAAAATGCAATCAACTCAACTCATCCGAATCATAGAAAACATTGTGAAAATCAAGATGAAAAATTGCAAAGAAGTCCACACAAAATAGGTAAACTGTGACATGTGAAGAACTTCACATAAAATGATGGTGTTTTTGGAAAGAATGGCTCAGAAAATCACACCAACCTCAAGAGGATAAAAAATGCGATAGACCCAAATCATCAGAATCATAGAAAACATCGTGAAAATCAAGATGGAAAAAATTGTGAAGAAGTCCACGTAAAACGATTAAATGGTGACATATGAAGAAAATCACAGAAAATGACAGTGTTTTTGGAAGAAATGTCATAGAAAATCCCATCAATAACAAAATGATCAAGAGTGGAGTCAACCCAAGTCATCAGAATCATGGAAAAGGTCGTGGAAATCAAAAAACGGAAATAATCCATGATTGGGCCAATGTGGGCCATTTGGTCAATTAATGTATGCCCTAGGGCAATGAAATCCAAATCAAATCGAGAAATCTTAAAATATGGAATAAAGGGAGTCAAATTGAATATCAAGCGAAGGAATCTGAAAACAAGCTGGAGAAAATTCTACAGAAAAACACATAGGATGCGGGCTTTCTCAAAATAGATGACATGACATGAAAACTAAACAAAATGCATGAAAGTGTACTTAAATGTGTAAAAGATGTTGAGGAATGACTTAGATAAAGATTATGCATGACTTAATGCAAGAACTAACTTGCATGTGCATGAATGGGTGGCATAGGGGTAATTTGGTCATTTCAATGGCCAAATGTGATAAATGCATGTATGGGGATGATGCATAGCCAAATGTATGCGAGATGTATGCAAAATGCCAAGAAGAAGCTGCTTGCAACGATGCATGGAAAGGCCTAGGTCTTAAAAACAAGAAAAAATGATGTAAACATGATAAAGGACAAGTACAATGACCAAAATGCAAAATTCACAAAAACGAGGGACAACCTGGATTAAAATGTATTCAATGACTTCAATCCTAGTATTCATATGATGGATTAAATGCAAATGTGGTACTGAGATGTGTGAACATTGCACCTTGAAAATTTCCAGAGAGTTCAAGGTTTAATGCGCAAAATTCACACATAAAGTGCAAATGTGACTAAAATGTGTAATTAAAGATCATTTAACAATGAAAACATGATATTTAAATGAAATATATGATTAAGTGCAAAATTAGAAATGCAATAAGTGGAAAATGTAAATAATAGGTGTGAAAACAATTAAAACCTTAAATGATGGATTCGAAGTTAATCTAAGGGTCTGGTTGTAAATTTCCTATGCTCACTGACTGTATGATACGACTTTAGGGTTTACATGCAAAAGTTTAGGACTTAAAGGTGATAAAAATTCAACTTTTATGATGGTCAATGTGATTATGAAGTTTCTCAGGGTCAGGATGAAAATTTCACAAGGAAAATTCATTTTAAAAAGCTCTGGATGCATGATGCAAATGTTCAGGACTTAATTGCAAAGAAAACCTGATCTCCAGGACTTAAATGTGAGAAAAAAATATATGAATGCAACAGAGATGAAAAATTAAAACATGGAGGGAGCCAAATGCAATTCTTATAGAAACAAATAAAGAAATGAAAGTTATTTAAAATTATAAGGGCTGAAATATAAAACACAGGACCTAAATGTAAGGATCTAAGGGCCTAAAAGTAAAAATTTAAAACTACAGGACCTAGTCTGAAAAGCTCCCCTTCAAAGTTCACCGGCGCTTGATCTCCGGTGAGGACGTCGACGGGGCTTCGACGGTGGCACAGCGGTGGAGGAAGGTGGGCAATGGTCGGGGAAGCTTGATGGCGACGCAACAGAGCTCTTTGGGGCGGTGGGCAGGACTAGGGAGGCCTTAGATGGCCTCCCCACCTATGGCTCCAGCGTGGTGGCCTGTCGGCACTTGGGAAGATGACAGCGAGGCTGTAGCGGCGCTCCGACGATGGCAAGGTTCGAGCGAAGGTCAGAGGAGCTTCAAGGCAGCACGAGGAGGCTTCTGGTGGTGTCACTAATAACTAGGGACGTCTGGGGGGTCCACCCATTCCCTGCACCTGAGACGACTATGGTGGAGGCTAGGGTGGTGCTCTAGGCTTTGGAACAATGACATAGTGGCCTGGCGAGGTGAGTGGCGATGTGGTGGAGCATCCGGAGGAGGTGGTGAGCAGCAAGGGCGTTTGGAGGGTTCCAATGACTTCCACTGCGGCGATCGGCGATCGACGGAGTAGCAGCGGCGTTTTCAGGTGCTAGCGGCTTGAGGATCCCTTCTCTAGTGAATGGGACCCAGGGAGGAAGAGGAGTGTAGACACCCCCAATTATGAGCTCATTTGGCAGCAGGCTCCTCCGGTTGATGCTCTGGTCGCAACCACCAAAACCCTAGTCCACGTAGGTCCCAATTAGACCCACACTAGCCCACCTGACCCAATAAAACACTAAAACCCATTAAAATTCACTGAAAAGCAAATAAAACACTTAATCCAGCTAAAATCTGCCTTAAATTCCACAAAACCCTAATCAAACAAAATCCAATTAAATCCACTTAAAAATCCAACCATAAATCCTAATCCACTTAATCCAGCTAAAATCTAC
>JAMKQA010021369.1:0-26331 GCA_024699735.1 Posidonia australis | reverse complement strand
TCCGTCCACTGGATACTAGCAGTGACTGAGTCCGGGAACTTCAGCCGCTTCACAGACCTCCACCACCTATCTGCCTCACCATCCAGCAGGTAGGTCGCCAACCTCACCCAATGCTCCTCTGGGCACGCCAAGCTCTCCAGCATCTTCACCACTTTCTCCAGCCAAGCCTCGCTCTCTTCAGCACTGACCTTGCCCTTGAACGACGGCAGACGAAGCTTTGTGAACTGGTTCAGCTACGGATCACCCGACGATTCACTAACACTACTCTTGCTAAACGCGTGGGAAATCCCGTGCGCCAAACTCCTCAGTTCTGCACGAACTGCCTTCCATCCACCAACGTCCTCTCGGGACTCGATCTCCACGACAGAAAAGTCAAATTACCAAATATTTCATCGATTGTGCCAAAATCGGTCCAAGTTTGGATTATGAAAACTAATGTAAATTTCTTTAAAACTTTGCCTCTGTTAATTTGCAAAATCAATCATTTCATGGCCTGTTTTGTTCAACTATGTTAAAATTGTTATCAAATAGATATTAAGTATAAAAGTTTTTTTTTTGAAATAAATTTTAATAAATACTACAATCATAACAAACATTTGGTTATGAGACTACCACCAAGTGAAACAGATTCTCTTTTTTTTTTTTCCGTCGTTCATAATATACGAATCTAGGAAGAAAATAATACAATAATATGATTATAATATATATGATATTCGTGGAAGTCGAACTCTTAATTTCTTGTACAATTACAAAGAAATTTTACTACTAGATCAAGTGATTGTAGACTACCAAGTATAAAAGTTGACAAAGCTAATGGTATATAAATTTGATAAAAGCTAACAACAACTAGGCAGTGAGCAGCTCATGGCCAGAAATTAATCATGTAGAATACTTATTAGCCTATTGGAACCAAACCCAAAAGCCTCAAGTCTTCCCATTCCAAACCAAGCAAGTAGAAAACTAGACAACGACCGTCTGATGTTGGAGCGAGAAATTGGCTGAGAAGGGAGAAAGGAGGGAATATGATCTCCAGCACCACAACACCGCCGCGGTTCAAGAGAACCGCTAGGACCAGGGCCCGCAGGGCGGCAGCGGCAGCGGCGGCGGCAGACGAAGTAGCTCCCATTCCCGGTGCCATCTCTAGTGCCGCTCCCGCTCTTCCTCCCATCCTTCCCCACGACTTCTTCCTCGTCGACGCCCTTGACCTCGCCCCTCGCCTCCTCGGCAAGCTCCTTCGCAGGGGCGACGTCGTGCTCCAGATCACTGAGGTCAGCACCCCGAAACAAAACGCCTCCTTTTCCGATTACTGGGACTTATTCCTTACGTTGGTACGTTACTTGTTGCAGGTGGAGGCGTACGGGCCCAATGACACGGCTTGCCATGGTCGGTTCGGCGTCACGGCCCGAACGGCCCCGGTGGTGAGTTTTTCACTTTTTCCCGTGATTAATCGCGTATGTTTGGTTTGTATTGAATTGGGTATTTGGTGATCGAGGAAAAAAACGAAACTTTGCCTTTGTTTTTGTTGGGGGAGTAGTTTGGAGCGGGTGGACATGCTTATGTCTACCTTTGTTATGGACTTCACATGATGCTCAATGTTGTGGCGGACAATGAGGGAGTTGGTGCTGCTGTTCTCATTCGTTCTTGCGCCCCTGTAAGTGGTACGTCTCCCTTGTTTGGATGCTGTATCCTAGAACTAGAACATGTGATTCTTTATTTTACTACTAAAACAGTGAATGTTTCCCTCCTGTGATTGTGATTTTGTGTTTATATGGGTGTTTTTTTTAATAATTCTGTATAAAAGAGGAGTTCCCTTTTTCTTCTTTTGTTCATCCATTTTCTTCTTAGATGTTGGACCTTGTGTTAGTGTGTGCTCATAGTAGACTGAATTACATTCTTCTGATATCCACAAGAATATTGGAAAGAAACTTACGGTATAAAAATTTCTTAGAACCGTGGATTTTTTGGGAGAGCAGTGAGATCCTTTTCTGAAGACTTGTCATACTGGCTGCCGTCAGCATTGTTGAGGAGATAGATTGACCCTCTTTAGGGAAAAGAAGCAACCAAACCACCCTCTGAAATCCCAAAAGCCGGTCTCTGTCTGACCTCAGTGTTGAGGTTGCGTCCGCTTTCAAATTAATAGGATGTTAATTACATTTGCATTTGTTATAACAGTATCCTTCATGCCATGACATTTGGTTTTGTTTTTTATCCGGCACCTACGGTGTGATGAACTGTGGGCTGGTTCGGGCTTCCTCATAGTGCTTGGGTTTTGGATGAACCATTTGGGTTGGACAGACCACCAGGGAGGTTCTATGAGACAATGAAAAGTGAGTCAGAGGGTGTCGATGGATCTGTCAAGTCTCCTTTGATGCTTAAATCGGGACCTAAGGTATTTATTGCAAGTGAGATGAGAGATGTTGACAGTTGGATCTGATGACACATGGTTGTTGGCCGTCTGTTTGTCGGTTGTCTTAGCAGACCACGGGTGTTATGGCCGTGGTAGCATTGGAAGAGGAGCAGGAGGTGGTGGTCAGCATCATTGGCATCCTCAGTACTTGGCATTGCCCCACCTGCATGGCCTACTAATCTAAGTGTGCCAAGCAGTACGTCTGATGGGCTAGGCCTTACCGGACAACTTCCTGAGCAGACCGAGAGGGTACTCAAACCTATGGTCCTCATCCTTTGATGAGCCTGTCTTTGCGAACCAGGTTTCGTTCTACAGGTTATGGTTCCCAAGACTTGGTTTGAACTGGCTTGGGAATCCACCCCATATCAATTTATAACAGATATCAAGCAAGAGAACAAACAATCATGCAAACAGAAAACAGAAAACACAGATTTACATGGTTCAAGTACTAAAAGATGAGTTAGGATTCAAGGCATCTCAACATAATTGTTGTTTTAATTCTTTAATTTGTTGATCTCATGTTTATCGAAATTCTTGAAGCTTTTCCTTGATGTGAAGGCTTTTGATGCTATTTGCCTCTTGAAATCATATGCTCTGATCTCAAGCAAAATCATGAGCTATACTTTTTTTATTTTGAATAGTATGATAAGAAATTTTATGTTTGAAGGGTCTTTAAGTAGACGCCTCTTGGATTTTCTCGAGACATTGGCTGTAACTTGTGCCAGAAGATTCGCTGGTTTGGTATTGGGTGCATAGATGATTTCATGCTGCATTTTGATTATGGATTTACTCTCACTTGTTTCTGATTTAGATACATTACACATGCCTAATGTTTTTCTCAAATATTTTTGAATTGTCTTGGCCAGATAAATAATCACTCACATCTAGCAATAACGTCGATCTGCAGGACTAAAGACCATTCAGGAGCGTCGTGGGTTGAAGACTGATAAGCCTGTTCTCCTTACTGGGCCTGGAAAGGTAGTCATTTTTGGTTTTCATCTCGAACCAATCTCTGACTTAAATTCCTAATTTATTTTTCTGAAATGCCCTTCAACATGATCTGTTATCAGATGCAAAATCTCATGTTCAATGTTGTTTGACTGTCTCTCAAGTTTGACCAAACTAATAATATTTGAAAGCAACTTTTAGATTTGGTAGTGTTTGACCTGAATCATCATACATGAAGCACAATATTTATAAAAGTTGGTATTTATTTTTCTAAGAAAAATTCTTGAATGCTGATTCCTTAGTCATTGGTTAACAAGAGTTGAATTATTTAATAAGATCTCTCCCTATCCTGATGCATCCTTTAGTCTCATGGTGTCATATTTCAAAGGAAGTTAGTGAACACGATGCTTGTTAACCATTTTTGTATTTTGCATGAACAATGCTATGTGTTATTTACTAATTGTATTAATGTATTGCTATCCGGTAGGTTGGCCAGGCACTCGGACTAACAACAGCATGGTCAAATCATCCCTTGTTCACCAGTGGTGGGTGTAGTATAATTGTATATAACCTGCATTACATATTTCACTCTTTTCTCTTCATTGAATTTCAACAGTATCAGTAATTAGAGATTTTCTCCACAGGAGGACTGGAGGCGTTAGATGGACCGAAACCAGAACAGGTATTAGTTGGTCCACGGATAGGTATTGACTATGCATCGCCCGACCATGTTAACGCACCTTGGAGATTCGCCATTGAAGGCAGTCCATGGATAAGTGCACCAAAGAAAAGTCTAAGACCATCGTCATCGTCTTAAAGTGAGAACTTGATGACCTTGGCATTTTTGGACTTCTAGAGGCATACGATCCTTATCTTTTGTGGCAGTTGAAGATGGTGATTGGCTGGACAGTTCTTTCTTGGGTAAATAGACAGTGACAAGTCCCTAAATTCTTACCTACTGTTTCTTTCTCCGTTTTGTTCGTGGTTAACGTCATCGTCTGTAATATGTATCAGCCTCTAGTGTGTGACTTGATTTATAGTGAGTTGGACAATCACTCGAAGTATTAGTAAAGAATTACAATGGTAAAATGATTCAAGTTGTTTAAATTTTTGTTTCCCTTTTTGTGATGAGAGAACCATGAATATAAGAAATAGAGCGTCGATCTAGTGAGAATTGACTTCAATTTGTCCCATTATCTACTTAGATTTTGGCTTTGTGGTTAAAATTATGATAAGAAGTATCTCTTTGAAAATTCATAAAAATAGTCAAATACTATCAAAAGTATTTTTGAATTTTTCAATATATCTCAAGTAATGAGGAGCTTTGATCGAGCAATTATTATTATTATTATTTGTTAACGGTGAACTTTATATAAATGAAAAGTTCAAACACAATAAGTTCAGTATCATATTGTAGTCTAGGTGGATAAAAAAAAATTTCCATCACAAAAACAAGAGTGGCGAACAACTGGCGATAATACACCAGGTTCACCCAAGGTGTTCAAACTGTATCAAAAATTAAGAAGTTCGATTAATAAAACATTAATCCTGAGAAGGGATTTCATCTTGTACATATATTGTCATCTTTTTCAAAGCCTGAATCGAAACAATTGAACCAACGATGACAGAGAGATAAAATGTCATTTGTTACAATGTTAGGAGTAGTGCATTTTCCTCTAAAAATTTTGTTATTCCGTTTCTTCCAAATGGACTACAGAATAACCTGAATCAAAGTGTATCTTCCTTTAGATGAAAGATTAGATTTTAGTAGAAGAATATATGAAAATAAATCAGTAATAAAACTAATGGTAGGATATAAAGGTCCCTGCAAAAAGACATGCCAAACAATTGTGGCGAAAGAACAATTGATAAATAAATGATTAATTGATTCCTCATATCTATTACAAAAGATAAAACTATCAAAACTAGTCTAACCCTTTTTACAAAGGTTGACTTTAGTTAGAATCTTATTAAAAAGAACTAACCAAGAGAAGAGTTTAACTTTTAAAGGGGCCCAACTGAGACAGATGTGATCATAGAAATGAAATCTAAGTCCATCATCATTTATCACCTTATACTCGAAATTGACAGTGTACTTATTACTGGAAGGTGACCACTCAATAGTGTCCTCTTCAGGACTGAGCAACATAGTGTTAATAATATCTGTGAAGAGATCAATCGGTGCTTGTATGGATCCAATGTTGGCGAAAGAAAAAGTTTCAGTAAATAACTTGTGGAAATCTGCTCGATAAATTTCAACTATTCTCGCAATTAAAGTCTTTTTAAATTTAGCGAGTTTAAAAAGATCGGGGAGTACATTCTTTATTTTTTCCCCACACCATCATCTATTTTCCCAGAAAAGTGGTGAAATTATTAAAGAAATTGAAACAGGCCTTTATTTCATGCCAAATTGGGGAAGACCTTCCAGTAAAGGTATTCAAAAGTGCCTTTGGCCAAGATCTCGAGAAATATCTAGTCTTCAAAATTTCTTTTCACTTTAGAAAGTAAAAGTTTGATAGTAGCTGCCAAAGTAGCTTAGTTTTTAGGACTACGTTAAAACTTTTGATATTTATGATGCTTCATCCCCTATGATGTTTATCCTTGCAGAGTGCAGTCCACTTGGCTAGGTGGAGAATGGTTGAGGAAGAAGATTTCCAAAGGAATTTGCACCTAAGTTTGTCGATAGCGTTTGCCACCTTAACTGGCAGATGAAGAACTGAAAGATAATAAGTGGGAATGGCTGAGAGGACAGAATTAACCAAAGTCAATCTACAATCTAAAGATAATTGATTAGCCTTCCAAAATGAAAGTTTTTTGGATAAATTTTCAAGAATTGGTGACCAATCTGTTACAGTAGCCCTTCTGTAGTGTAAGGGTAAACCCAGATATCTGATGGGAAGAAGGGATGTGGAACAACTAAGAATTTGGGAAGATCTAAGGGTGGCATCAACTAGAACCCCAATACCAGTAAGAGATGATTTCTGAAAATTTATTTTTAATCCTGAACAAGTCTGGAAATAACATAGAATCCGCTTGATATTAATTATATTTTCCTCAGTAGTTGAGAGAAATAAGATAGTATCATCAGCATATTGTATATTAACTATGTGTGGTCCACCGTTAGGTAGTTGAATGCCTGAAATCAAGTTCTACTCCACAGCTAGAGATAACATCCTATTAAGGATGTTAGTAACAACTATAAATAAGAGTGGTGATAATGGATCACCTTGTCGTAGTCCATTTGAAGATTGGAAGAAACATTTAAAAAATCCTTTAATTAAAATAGAAAAACGAACAGTGGAAATGCACATCTTTATCTAATTTGTCCATGTGAGTCCATAACCCATTCCTGTTTGGGAATCCAGTAGAAAGTCTCAATTAACGTTATCAAATGCTTTTTCAAAATCCAACTTTAACACATATCCAGGAATGTCTATCACTTTCAAATAGTGTAGAGTTTCTTAAGCCACCAAGAAACAATCTCCAATATATCTTCCCGGAATAAAAGCACATTTAGAATTGTCTATAATTGTATCTAAAATAGGGGAAAATCTTGAAGCTAATGTCTTAGTAATTATTTTGTACAAACTGTTTACTAGATTGATAGGTATAAAATCTCTAATACATTGTGCACCTTCGACTTTGGGAATCAAGGAGATAAAAGTTTGATTGATAGGTGCTAAAAAATCAGGATCTGTGTAAGTATGAAAGCTAGTGAATACTTGCAGAACGTTTGACTTAACCAAGTTCCAAAACTGCTGGAAGAAACATAAAGGAAAGCCATCAGGACCCAGGGCCTTATCACCAGGTAATAACTTAACATTTATAGATTTCTTCTAACGAGAAGACTGCTTCCAAAGTCTCAGGGTGCTAAATTTTTGTGGGTATTAGTAGGTCCTAGTTTAATGCTGGAATGAAACCTTTATGATTAATGAAAAGGTTAGTAAAATGGTTCTCTACTTCCTTGGATATTATAGTGGGGGAATAGGTGATGAGGTCCCTGATTTTCAGGGAGAGGATAGCATTCTTTCTCCTTCGACATTTGACCATGTTGTGAAAGAAGGAAGTGTTCAGATCCCCTTCTTAGAGCCATTGAATTCTAGATTTTTGCTTCCAGTAGACTTTTTGTTCGTAGAGCAGGGAATGATGTTCACTTAGAAGATCTTTCTTTAGAGTCACAAGGATATCATGGAGCTGGGAGGATTCTGCTAAAGCATCGATGAGCACAATTTGTGACTCAATAGATAGTAATCTATTGTATCTTTTCTCTCTAACAGGTTTAATTCAACCTCTTATTTTCCTTTTTAGGGTTTTCAGTCTGAAAGCAAATTGGACCATAGGGGAGGGTGAGAGACAATTATGCCGGGATTGTTGCCAGTAGGTTTCTATAAATGGAACAAATCCCTCAAGTAGGAGCCAGGATTTATAGAATTTAAAAGGTATAGGGCCCTAGTCGATGGGAATGGTGTTTAGAGTGATAGGAATATGGTCGGAGGCCACCCTGGAATTGCCCATACAATAAGAGTTAGGGAATTTGTTAGCCCAATCAGGTGATATAAGAAATCAATCAAGTTTGACCATAGTGGGTTGCGATTGCATGTTAGACCAAGTATATTTAAAATTACTTGGGGAAACATCCACTAAAAAATTACTATTTATATAAGCATCGAACAGTTTCATATCAGATGATATGGAACTTCTACCAGAATCTTCATAAGTATATCTGATTAAATTAAAATCTCCCTCAATGACCTAATTGGAGTTCACCTTATTTCTAATGGATTGTAGTTCCTCCGGAAAATTAATTTTAAGTCAATAGTCACAAGGACCATAGACATCGGTAAGCTACCAGTCAAATGCATCAGAATGGTTTCTGAAGTTTAAAGACAGACTGAAAGAGGCGTATATTGTGTTAATCAAAGTGATATCTCTATCATC
Source organism: Posidonia australis (assembly GCA_024699735.1). Lineage (NCBI taxonomy): Eukaryota > Viridiplantae > Streptophyta > Magnoliopsida > Alismatales > Posidoniaceae > Posidonia > Posidonia australis. The sequence continues at coordinate 18,038 of JAMKQA010021369.1, read as the reverse complement.
CCAACCACTTAGAATTCCCCTAGAAGCCCCTGTCGAGGGAATGAAAGACTACTTATTAAGTATTCCAGCTCCAAGGTATCGAAAGCAACCAGGAGAAAAATTCTCTAACTTAGTCTCACAAATAATGAGGATATTGCATTTTGTGGTTCTCATTAAGTTATTAATGGCTCTTTTTTTCCCATCGGAACCCAAACTTCTAATGTTATAGACTAAAATAATCATAAATATTAGGGGGCTATAGAAAGAGAAGCAAGGTTCTCAACCAAGTTGACGCTACCTTGTAATTGGATGCAAGGAAGACCTTGATCAAGTCTGACAGAGTCAAGGAAGTGCTTAACTTCTATAGTATTATGCAGGGCAATGTCTAATTTCTTACAAAAACTAATAAATTGCTCATAAGAATCCCAAGTGAGTGCATCATGCAACAAATGACTAGCAGTTGCATCAGATTGAGAAGCAGCAAAGCTAGATTGAGAAGAGGCAGAAATATCAGGTTGTAACTCATTATTCAATGGGGCAGAATTTACAAATGAAGTCACTTGTACCTGGGGCATGAACCAGAGTGGAAGGATGGGGCTCAGCAGCAATTTTAGAAGGACCAGCCAATTCATCCTTCTCGAGGCAGTCGAAGATAGCAAGCACTTTTTGAATTTTGCTAACGATAGTTGCCTAGCTTTGATTTCAGCTTCCACGAATTTGGAGGCATCTTCCATGTCAGGGCTGGCCCCAGTAGAGGGAGGGAAATCAGGTTTTGCCCCGGAAACGGGAGAAGGTGTGGGCAAGAGACCCATAGAATTAACGGAGGGGGGAATTGGGGGACTAATAAGTCTGGTCCAAACATTTCCTTTACCACCCCTCCATCCACGATTATTCTTGAAAGACTTGCGAACAGGATGGGGACCACTGGTACTAGAAGAAGAGGGTTGGGTCTTAGAAGGCCACGTAGGCAGAGTGCTTGTGGTGGGATTGGAGAGGGAAGAGGTAGCAGGACAGATGTCCAAGCTTTGTTTGTAACGAATAGGGTATACTAAAGTGGCAGAAGCAAAGAAGCGATAGTCAGGAATATCTTTGCCAGGGTGGACCCTAACACGAACCCTTGCATACCCCAAATGTTTGACAAAGTCAATAGATAGGTCCACTTCTAGCAGCTCGGCAAAGCCCGAGACCATATGGTGAAATAAATCGACATTCCAGAGGTGATGAGGAATGCCTTCTAGCCTAAGCCACACTCCTACTTCCTTCATCGTATGAATAGCATTGGAGTTGGGGGACTAGGGTATGAAGGAGGCTGAGATCAGTTGCAGGGAGGCTCCGTATGTGCTCAAGTAATCATTTCTATTTTTGGTCGAAGAGAATACTAACAAAAATTTGCTTGGAGAGAATACTTGGACCTCTATTTCAGAGGTGCAAGACCAGCATGACTTAATATGGTCGACAAGAATTTGTTTTGTAAGCTGAGAGGAGTGGGAGGGGACAATAGCACTCCGAGATAGAGTTAAGAAGCGGTCACACAGAGCTTCAGAAGGGGGTAAGGTGGAGGGATAGAGAGTGCTGAGGCCAGCCATGTTGTGATAGTGCTGGGGGGAGGAGGGAGTGACCTGAAAAAATTTACACATCACTGTAGTATGATTGGAAGCTTTGCATTTGTAACAAAAACCAACGAACTTACAATGCTTTTGTTGACGACCCCGAAGACCACATTTGAAATACCTTCCAGTTGAGCGGCAGAAGATTACATGGGGGGAAGCGGACCTCTTCCAAGAGACCATCTTCCAACCGTCTTCAGTAATGGAGGAGTAACAATTGGCTCTAGGTGAGCCAAGCTTGGAGGAGCGAGAGGGGTGTTACTGGAATAGAAGGGGGATGTTGCTGGAGAAGAAAGGGGAGCGAAACGATTGCCAGTTCCGAAGTATCTAGGTTCACAAGGCAGAGGAGGGGGAGAAGTGCATGAGAAATATCCACTGTCAGAGGATATCGCGGTGTCAGAGATTTGGTGTGATACGCACGAAAGCCCGCAGAGTGGGGAGGAGGAAGGCGGGAAATTCTCTAAAGGTTTAATTGCCGTATGGGATGAATTAAGGTCCTGACAATGTGTAATCATATCAGCCCGGAGGGCGGCGTCTTCTGGGGATGCTAAAGAGACCATCGAGGGTGGATTTGGAGAATAGTGAGAGAGAGAAGTGCGGTTAGTCTCTAATCCAATAGAATTCTCTGAGTAGTAATTAAAATTCCCAGGATTATAATTTTAATCTGAAGTAATAGCGATGATAGGTGGTGAAAAAGTCGAATAATCCCATACTGAATTCAAAGAGAACCCTACGTCTTTGACACTTCTGTCAGGGCTTGGGATGGTTTTCCGATGCGCAGGAGACGGAGAGGGAAGTCTGACATGCGTCGAATTGGGAGTTAATGCCAGATACGGAGAGGAGGGCAACTCCATGTGCTTCGACGTGGGTGCCAATGCATTAAAAGAAAGAGGGTAACAGTTAATGTCATCATTAACCCCGCAAAGAAATTGTTGAACCTCTACAAATCCTTTATAGTAATTACCAGAATTAATAAATAAAAGGTTAGGAGGAAAAACTGGTATAGTTCCATGCCTGAACCGTGGCGACTGTTGACTCCGGCGAGATGCCTCAGGGGCTGAGCTAGGCCTCATCTCCAGCTTGCTGCCGAGGGGTGATCGGTGAAGGGAAAACCCTAGGAGAAGAAAGTGAGTCATATATTACGTCAGAGGCAGAAGATATCCAGCTCTCCGGATCACTGGATCTGTCCGCCCCAAGGATCGAAAGGCCACAAATAATTTCGTCAGATCCACAATAAGATGAAGAGAGGCTAATGGGCTTGGTTAAATCAGAAGTAGTCTGAATAGAAAAATTGTAAACATTCAAACCCTTGACCGCAACAATATCAGTGCACAAAATGTTGATAGAAAGATTGCTAAATGCAAAAGGATGTAAAGCTATTAGCCTTGTCACAAGATTAATATGTAATATTACCCAAAAATCCGAGCCAGCCACCTTTGAACAACAGGAAAGGCATAGCTTTCCTAGAAGAAACCAGGAAGCGAAAAATCGCCCCCTGCTTATAGGGATATTCCATGACTGTGGAAGAGTCTCGTCGAGAGGAGTAGGTAGAGGGATGTATACCTGCGAGGCTTTCTCCCTATTGTGGAAGTGGTGACAGCGAGAAGCCGATTCAGAAGGGAAGGAGTACTCGCTCTCCTCCTTCAACAAACGCACCTTCAAAGCTAGCCAGTCGAATTTCGTGGCACTATGGAGAAGGCGACGAGCAGAACGAACCGAGCCATCGCGACGGTGGCCCATAAGGGCGGACATAAAGACCCAAAGCGTTTAGGGCTATTACCCGAGCGAGAGAGAGAAGTCAGGAATTGTTTTGGTCGCATGTGAATGTTTTGATCGAACAATTGTTGGATGGACAAAAGACCAGTCAATGATGTCTCACAAGCTACATCCACTATTTTTTTAATGTACGCAAATTTGACGATCATTGGTCAGCAACTGCATCATCTTTTTTTACTATGAGGTCGATGATTAACTAACATATTGCATACAAATAGTTTTTATATTTTTGACCTTTTTTTTCTAGATTTTAACCTTATGAGTTCAATTACAATACGATATTGGACATCCATTTAAATTTTCATTGACAACCACAACTACTTCATCTAAATATCTCAAATACTAATGAATTTTAGTGAAATTTAACTGTTGAAATTAAATTTTAAACGACTACGAATAAACTCAAAAAAAAAAAATGAAAAATGAAGGAAACATGTATTGTACAACCACTTGCATGTATAGTAATATATACAATCCCATTTTTGCCTTACGATATTTCATAAATTTCAGAGTTTATTTTACCGTAAATTTTATTTAAAGTAGGAATTTAAGAGTGATGATAATCAAATTATAATAGAATTAAACCACATGTGGTCTAACTACAATAATCTGTTCATTCAATAAACATACATTATTCTAAAAAATAGGATAGATTTTTTTTTTGAAACATACTGCAAAGCTTCATCTTGACCCGTAAGAACTACGATGGCTATATGCTTATCTGCACTTATTTGATCACATTAGTTTCCTCTGAAGAAGTAGAATTGGTTTACTTCGGTTCTCCATTGGCACAAATTTCTACTACCATCTATTATTACTTGATGTATTTCTTCTTCTCAATCTTGATCGGCCTTAGTTAGAATATATATATATTTTAAAACTGAGAATGATTTTTTATGATGCATATTGTTGTTGATACGAAAAGAATTTTTATATAGATTTATACCTGCAATGTCCACTCATATTTATTTACATATTTTATCTGTACGAGACAATTACGTAAAAGGGGTAGAAGGAAAAGGTTCTGTGTATGCCAAAATCCTACATTAAATCATACACAATCTGTCTCGATCATTGAATGATTTAAAAAAAAAAACCAAATGATAGTGGAGATCCCACCATTTTACAAATTTGACTCTTGGTGTATGAATTGGAGCAGAATGTAGTATGCATGAATTGATATCCTTACGTAAAAGACCATATCTGGATCTGCATGAAATCGATATCCTTATGTAAAAGACCATATCTAGATCTGCATGAAATCGATATCCTAATGTAAAAGACCATATCTAGACCATTTTGCAAATTTAACTCTTGATGTATGAATTCGTGTAGTTTGGTGTACATGAACCAATATACTATATATTATTTATTTAGGAGAGAGAAAGAGAAGATATAGACTAAAAGCAATGCGAGAATAAAATTTCTCACTTTTTTTTTTTTTTTGAATTTTTCTATTCTTTAATTTTATTATGTGAGATCTACTTATATATTCCAACCACCATTTTAATTTAAATCTCATTATGTAGATCCATTAATTCCATTTATGTAGGACCTATTTAATTTTAATCTCATTACTTATGTGGGCCGGATATGTTTATATTATTTGTAATCATATATTAAATTTTTATTCTAATGAATAACTATTTTTTTAGTTTCCTATTCATGTGGGTCTACTACGTAAAGAGAGAAGGAGAAGATGTAGGCCAACAGTAACAAGACAGTAAAATCTCCTTTTTCATTTTTTTCTCCATTCATTGTGTTGTTTAATTTAGTTAAATACACTTCTCAAACCATATAAGTATTTTAATATCATGTATTTATATATTTTTGTATTTTCTCTTTATTTATCATGTATTTATGCATATTTTTGCATGTATACAACGTTATGTACAAGACCACATACGGACCCGGATGAAATCAATATGAATAGATGTACAACTTTATTTCAAAGCATACATGTACGTAAGAGATCATATCCAACCCACTGTCACCCAAGCTAAGATATCATATCAATATTTACCTTTAAACGGTGAATCGCTACATCCTTGTCTTTATCTACCAATGCATTGCTTCGAAAGAAATCAAAATTGATTCCATTTTTTTGAGGACATTTTTAGCAATCATATGCATATCGATCTTCTCATGCATACACATGAAGCACTTCATTTAGACTACCTCCACATCTTAAATAATTGATCATAACTAGGATCTTCTTGATTAATAATATATAGAGATGTACGTGCGTACGTACGCAGTCGATCCTATATGAATCCATTGCCACCATCCTCTTCTCAAAGTCACCATGGCGTCGGTCATGTACCACTTGTCCCTCCACAGTCGGCTCCTTGTTCCAGTACTTCTTATCTTTCTTTCTGATCACCTACTCCTCCTAGCAGCTGGCGCTGGACTACACAACAATGGCACCAGCTTTCAGCTTGAGCTCATCCATCGTGATTCCATCCATTCCCCTCTACGCCGAGTGAATCTCACCATGTCAGAAAGACTTAGACGCGACGTTGAGTCCTCCAAGCTCCGATCACGTTGCTTGTCGTCAAAGAACCCATGGAAACCCATGGTCAACGGCGTGAGAGCAGGGCCTAGCAACTCCTTCGGGTGCCATGTCTTCCACGACCGTTCCCAATACATGGTGCACATTAGACTGGGCACCCCTTACAGATCTTACTTCGTCGCGTTCGACACTGGTTCCGACCTCACATGGATCCAGTGCCACCCAAGCACCGCAAGTTTCCACCAGAACGAGCCGCTGGTCCACGTATAAGCTTGTCCCCGGCCAAGATCCACATTGCAAGCCACCCCACGGAAGAAGAGCTGGTGGCATGTGTAACTACAGGGTAGAGTACCGTGACAGATCCTACTCAGAAGGGCTACTCTCAAGGGAAACCTTCCTGTTTGTAATGGGTGGTTCTGGCCCGATGGTCGTCCAAGGCATGACTTTCGGATGCTCCCACAAGGCTGTAGGCGGCTTTAACGGAGACGTTGCTGGGGTTCTGGGACTGAGCGCTGGAAGTCTGTCGCTCAACATGCAGGCCGCACATATCACACGGCAACGCTTCTCGTATTGTTTGCTGCCTGAAAATTTGGCGGTCTCGAGATCTAGCCTCCTCAATTTTGGGGACTACGTCAGGGTGAGTTCTGAGGACCATGTAACCCGTCTGAATACGATGAATACTAACCGTTTGTACCATGTAGAACTGTTGGGTATCAGTCTTGACAACACTGTTGTCCCCATCCCGCCAGAAACATTTAGACTACGGTCAGATGGCAGTGGTGGTTGCCTTATCGATACAGGAACAACCTACACGCTAATTCTTAGACAGGCTTACGACTTGATAAGGGAGGAACTAGTGAAGTACTTCAGGAAATATGGCCTCCGTGAGGAACAGGGAGATAGGGATCCACATTTAGATCTGTGCTACAAATTTCCTCGACACGATGTTCCACTCCCATCCATGACGCTTCACTTTAGTCGGAATGCCAACCTTCGTTTGAATTCGAACAGTCTATTTAGGAAAGGGAGACGAAACTTGTGCTTTGCCATGCTTCCCGATGATTATATGACGATCATTGGGGAATACCAGCAGAAAAACATTGTGTTCATCTTTGATGTTGGGAATGGAGTGTTGCGTTTCCGACATGAGAATTGTCAGCATTGACATGATCCTCAGGGTTGAGGATGGTAATCTTAATGTAAGGTCAGTTTTACAATGTATCTTTGTTTCTGGCCCTAGGGTCTCGTGCTTGGTCCGTCAACCAAATAAATGAATTCTGCTGTCTCAATAGTTTTTTTTTTTTTTTGGGTAAGCGGTAACCTATTGGTTAATAAGAAAAAATATCACAACCAAGTCTGAATTACATCAAAGTATGTCTCAAAAATTACTATCTGGATGAGCAACAGATATGCCTCCAAAATGAGAAAGCCAACACCTGACTATTATAAAGTAGTTATAGATTATCAAAATTGAAATTTTGAAATTCGACTAACAAAGTGTTAATCAAGAGTAGGTACTTCATCTGCAGTAATCAGGGAGACTTGATTGGAACCCATGGACCTCGTAGTTTCAAGAGCATGAGTTGTGTGCTCCAACTCTCTTTCGTGTGCCAAGCATGAGAGTGCATCTTTTTTATAATCTACACCCATATAGTCGATCCAATAAGTACAAATAGATGAAATTTCATTAATTATGATGCTAGGGGTTTTAGATATTCCCCTGAAAATACGATTATTTCGTTCCTTCCAAATGTACCACAAAATTGTTTGAATGAGAGTGTGACTGCCTTTAATAGAAAATTTAGATATCACAGTGACTAAAAATGTATATAGATCAGAACAAATTACAGGATACAAAGGGTCCTCAATAAAAGCCTTCCATACAATTGTGGCAAAAGAACAATTGATGAATAAATGGTTAGTAGTTTCCTCAAAACTTCTGCACAAAATACATATTGTAGGTACGTTCCATCTCTTTTTGTAGAGGTTAGTTTTAGTTAATACCTTATTAAATAGAACAAACCAGGCAAATAATTTAACCTTTAATGGTGCTCAACTGAGCCAGATATGGTCATGAAGATGAAATCTAAGTCTACCATCATTTAAAACTTTATATCCAGAGTTTACAGTAGAGCAGTTTTTAGTAGCAATCCACTCCAAAAAGTCCTCCTCAGGACATAGTCTGATATTATATAATATTTCATTGAGAGTGTCGACCTTAGTTTGTAAATGGTCAAAGTTTTCAACAGGCATAGGTCCACTAAAAAGCTTACCAAAATATGATCTAAAGTATTCCAGTGTTTTTGCAATGGAGGCCTTTTTAAACTTGGCCAGTTGAAAGAGGTCAGGAAGCATATTTCTTAATTTTTTCCCATCCCACTATTGATATCCCAAAAAATAATGTTACTTCAATTTCTAACTTTGAAGTTGGTGAAACAGTTGAAAAAACTAAAGCAACCTTTAATTTCCTGCCAGAGTGGAGAGGATCTACCAGACGACACATTTAGAAGTGTCCCTGTCTGGGATCTAGACATATATCTGACTTTTAGAATTTCTTTCTATTTTAGAGAATAGGAATTAGAAAGTAGCTGCCATAGCAGCTTAGATTTTAGGACCATGTTAAAATTTTTAAGATTAATAATTCTCCATCTTTTTTGATCTTTTGATCTGCATAGTGAGGCCTACTTAACCAGATGGAAAGTGGGAGAGGTAGCAGAATAGTCTTTTCATAGGAATTTAGACCTAAGTTTATCAATCACTTTCTCCACCTGAACTAGCAAGTGAAGAACTGACATGAAATAGGTAGGGATAGCTGAGAGCACTAAGTTGACAAAAGTTAGCCTTCCTCATAAGGATAATTGCTTAGTCTTCCAGAGAGATAGTTGAGAGCACCTGCTGTCTCAATAGTTGCTTGGTTCCTATATCTCATTGGCTTAGTATTGTACTTCGTTGCATTAGACTGAATTATGTTGGCATACTGGAATAAAATTAGACGCATAGTGAAAGAATAAATTAATTTCTTTAGTGGCCCACAGAATAACTGGATGTCGTATCCACTTTTAAATTAACAAGAATGTTAATTATATTCATCTTTGCTGTACTAGAAGCATTAATATTCTTGTGATCACATTTGGTTGTGGTATGGTTTTAAGTCGTCAATTTATTGGTCTCAATTCAAGTTTGTCCACATTCTTGTAGCTTTTCCTCAATGTAAAGGTTTCTTATATTACTACCCTCCGAAATGAGATGCTTTGACCTAGGCTTCTGCTAGCCTATACAAGTGAAATCATGAGCTTTTAAATTCTTCTTTGGAATAGTGTGATAAGAAACCTTATTTTTGAAGGGCTTTAAGTACGTTGCATTTGCTTAATTTGATGTTTTCAAGCTGCAGTACGCAACTTATTATGACTTTCGTCATGAACCCTACATTTCCAGTTGCATCATTTTAGTTGATTTGACTATGACTGCGGGCTTGTGAAAATTTTAGCTTCATATTGAAATCCTGCAAGTACTATTATTCTGTGAGCTCATTGAGGTTCACTGATTTGGTATTGGGTGAAGTTATCATGGATGCTGCACTTTTTTGAAACCATACGTTTTCATGCTACATATTGTTAACTTATTTCTGAATAGATACATAGCACGTGCCTAATATATTTCTCAAACATTTCCAATTAGCTTTGCTAAATATATTATTACATCTAATTTGTGAAACTAAAGACCATTCATAAGAGTCAGGATAGTAGACTGATAAGTGATAAGCCTATTTTGGTCACTAGCTTGGAAAGTTGATTCTGCTAGAGTACAACAAACGAATGGTCTAGATTGAATCCATCTTGCTTGTGTTTTCTTATCTTGTAGTGTAACTACTTTGGAATTCTCTAGAAGGATTTTGGATCCTTCTAGTGTGTATTATATATGTTTATTCTTCCAGTAATACAATTTATTCGATTCCCTTCTTTACTTCATCTTCTTGCTTAACTTTAGCTTGATATCAGTGCAGTATCGAGTAGATTTTTTTTTTGCTCGTCCTCTTCTTCTCCTTCTTTTTCATGACGGCCACCACCCAAAACTCTATCACCATCCCCTCTTCTTTACTCACCACTCTTCCCACCTCCACCAAACCCAATCATATACTTCAACTTGTTCGAATCAAGCTAGATCAAAACAACTATGTTCTGTGATGTGTCCGCTTCTCAGCTGTTCTTCGTAGGTACAATCTGATGGGATACGTTAACGACACTTTACCCAAATCAGTTGTTGAATCTCCCTCTTGGACAGAGTTGGATGGTGCCACCTCCCTTCCTGTGACAGCTGTTGCTTGGCACAAACTGGATCAACTTCCATTGGGGTGGTTATTGGCTTCCATCTTTGAATCTGTTCTTCCTTGTGTTGCTCATTATATCACCTCTCGTGATGTCTGGCTTACTCTCGAACGGATCTATGCCTCCCGATCCCAAGCTTGTCTTCTTCACCTGCCGTTTGAACTTCAAACCATGAACAAGGGTACTAAATTGGTGGCTGATTACATCTTGCATGTCATCTCTCTTGTTGATGTTCTCTCTGTTGCGGGATCTCCTATTATCGATCAAGAGCTATGTCTCTTTATTTTAGGAGGACTTGGTTCTGAATATGAGAATCTGGCGATCTCTTTAACCACCAAATCTGAATGTTTATCCATTGAGGATATGTAGGGATACTTGTTTTAATATGAGATCAAAATGTCTCGATAGGCGCAACAACTTGATTCTATTCCTGCTGTTAATCTTGCCACTAGAATACCTATTCAAGGTGACCGATTTGCTGGTCGATCTGGCTGTTCTTTTTCTTCTGACTGAGGTCAAGGCAACTCTCGTGGAGGCTGCACCGCAAATCAACTTAGCCAGAACAATCCTTCTTCCTCAGTTCAGTGTCAGATTTGTAATCGTGCTGGCCATTTAGCTTTGAATTGTTTCCGTCGTCTCGACACTCAAACCTTTGCTCCCACCTAAACACAACCGACAGCAAACTATGTTGCTACTGATAACTTCGGTGGTGATGGGTCTTGGTATCCTGATTCGGGAGCTACTCATCACGTTACCAATGATCTTGCTAATTTGACTGTAGACACTCCTTATTCTAGTACTGATACTCTTATTGTGGGTATTGGTGTAGGTCTTCCCATTACTCATCTTGGATCCTCAACCATTCCTACTTCCAATGGTAATCTCTATCTTTGTGATGTTTTACTGGTTCCTTCGATTCACAAAAATCTTCTCTCTTTTCAACGTTTTTGTCTTGACAATCAAGTTGTTTATATGTTTGACGGTCATTGTTTTTGTGTTAATGATTGTGTCAAGGACACGCCTCTGCTTCACAAACTTGCTGAGGATGGCCTCTATCATCTTCGGCTACCTACTCCTGTTATCTCTTCTTTTTCATCGTGATCCTGCAATATATCTCCTATTTCTGAAGCATCCTTGGTTGTCCGGGCTTCTATTGGGCTTTGGCATGCTAGATTGGGCCATCCCAATTCTAGACTTACCAAATCTATTCTCAAAGCTTATAATCTTCCCTTATCATCTTCTACTCTTCCGTTTGTTGCAAGTTCTACTATATATACCAAACCTCTAGAACTTCTTTTCAGTGATATTTGGGGTCGTACTCTTGTGTTGTCTATGAATGACTACAAATACTATATTCATTTTATCGATGCTTATTCCAAATACACTTTGTTATTCCCTCTGAAAGCTAAGTTTGATGTCCCATAAATTTTTAAAAAATTTCATGTTAATGTTGAGAAACAACTGGGTCACAAAATAATTACTTTTCAAAGTGATAATGGAAGAGAACAATTGCTTTTCGAAGCTATTTACAACAACATGGTATTACCCAATGTATCTCATGTCCTCATACTCATGAACAAAATGGCACTTCTAAACAGAAACACCTGCATATTGTTGATACTGGTTTCACACTCCTTGCTCATTCAAGTTTGCCCATATCATTTTGGGTTGAAGCCTATCTCACTTCTATCTATGTTATTTATAGATTCCCTTTACATCTGTTGGGCCACAAAAGCCTACTTGAAATTCTCATTAATATTCCTCCTGATTACTCCCTTCTTAAATGATTCAGATGCACATGTTTTCCCAATATTAGACCATACAACTCTACCAAATTTCATTTTAGATCTCTTCCTTGCGTTTTTTTTGGGCTATTCTTCTAAGCATATAGGGTATTTTTGTTATCATCCTCCCACCTCTCGTTTCTATATTTCCAACGATGTTTCGTTTAATGAGACCAATTTTTCTCTCAATCGGACTATTGTTTCTTCTTCTTCTTCACAATCCCGACCCACTAACCCTCCTTCCTTATTTCCCCCAACAGTGATTCTACCATGTTCGTCTTCCTCTTGTGCCAATCGTGCTTCTTCTAATTCAGCTACCTCCGACCCTACACCTTCCTCCTTCTTGACCTCTCCTCAGTCTGTTTCTTCGCCCAGCTCTACTCCCACTACTGTTCCGTCTAAGCCAGCTCCCTGTCATATTATGATAACTTGAGGTACTTTGGGTATTAAGAAACCAAATGCTAAGTACACTCTGTCTGTTGGTCTCTCTACACCCACTCCGACTTCTGTTTCTCAGGCTATCAAGCATCCAGAGTGGTGTGCAGCAATGCTAGAGGAATATAATGCTCTCATGTGCAATGGTACATGGAGTCTTGTCTCTCCTTCGGTCAATCACAATATCATTGGTTGTAAGTGGATTTTTCGTGTCAAGGAGCATTTTGATGGCACCAAAGAATGCTACAAAGCACGGCTCGTTGCGTAAGGCTTCAGTCAGCAACATGGCATTGACTATGAAGAAGCATTTAATCCTGTTGTAAAGTCGACGAATATACGTCTCATTCTTAGTCTTGCTTACTCGAACAACTGGGTTATCAAGCAGCTAGACAACACAAATGCATTCATACATGGGAGTTTGACCGAGGAAATCTATATGAAGCAGCCACTTGGATTTGTCAATCCTACTCTACCAAATCATGTCTGTCGGTTGCATAGATCTCTGTATGGATTAAAACGAGCACCTTGGGCTTGGTTTACACGATTACGTGCTTCTTTGCTACAATTGGGATTTCATGAATCTCAATCTGATGTTTCTCTATTCATCAGACACTAGGCTACAACACCACATTATTTCTTGTGTATGTTGATGACATCATAATCACTGGCTCCGACACTTCTGAGGTTCCATACATTATTTCAGAGCTCAATCGATCTTTTCCTCTTCGGGATCTTGGTGTCTTGCATTACTTCCAGGGTATTGAAGTCAAATACACCCCTCAAGGTATGCACTTATCTCAGACCAAGTATTTGGTTTATCTTCTTGTAACGCCTCGAGGCACGTTGCTAAATCACAGTATCACAAGCATAATTACACTAATTACAGAACAAATATAACTGTAACTAAGGCTCACCTTTAGTATCACGATGAGCGGCTAGAAGCTCCAACTCCTGCATCGGAACTCGGTTGCACACGGTCTGCACCTGAAAACCAAATAGCACGCGTGAGTGACATCTAAGTCACCCAGTACGCGTCCCAAAACACACAAACCACAAAAAGTCATTCTTATCATCTTTCAAAACTTGTTTTTCTTCTTTCTCTTTTTTTTTTTTTGAAAATCATCTTTCCTTTTCACTGGAGATCTCTTGGGAATTCAATCCCAAAACCATATTCTTTTTCAAAAGCCATATCTCTTTTTTTTTCTCAAACATCTTGGAAATTTGTTCCGAGATCACATTTTCTTTCAAAACATTCCTTTCAAAAACTTTTGGAATTCATTTTCCAAAACATTTCCATTTCTAATATTTGGGGTTTCTTCCCAAAACACACTTTCAAATTCACATTTCTAACCAGATCCAGCCTAAAACACAATGCCCCATGGGCTCAAAATCAAATCATAAACATTGGCTGGCAACAGGATAAAACATTATCATTTCTTTTCAAGATTTTAGGACCATTTCATCAGTCCAATCCTGACTAAATCACATTTCACTTTCTTTATTTATTTCCACTTTTCTTTACTGTTGTTACCTTGATCAGGGGTAACCAGGCACACAAGCAGTAGGCGAGGACATCCTTCCCCTACCTTCATGCACTGCCGCGATGAAATTCCCCGTGTGGGATGTCACCGCCCCAGCCAATCGGCCTCAATTTCATTTTCATAAGTGCACGGGGATACGTCTTTGTCTGACGCCCCAGTCGGTGATCCGAACAACTAGGTCCAATGACTAAGGCTCAGCCTACACCGTCTCGAGCTCGGTGACCCGAACAACTACGTACAACTACCCAGGCTCAGCCTACACCGGCGGTGACCCGAACAACTAGGCTCAAAGGCCTAGGCTTAGCCTACACCGTCTCAAGCTAGACAATCACAGTCTTGTTTCATAACACATTATTAGTGTTCCATTCCAAAACTCTTTTCCATTTCATTCTTTTTGTTGCAGGACTTTGTTTCCTTGCAACACTTGACCCTCCACTCGGGTCCCAACTCAAGCCATTAAAGCCACATTTAAAACCATAAATTGGGTCTTACGCTCAAAACCACACAAAATCATCTTTTTTATTCGTTTATAGGGTCAAGGCTCAAAACCACACCCAAATCCATTTGTTTGGGGTTCCACATGCCTCTATGTTGTTACACAGGGTAAACATCATTCACATAAACCTATCATACCATTAAAACTACTTAATATTCATTAAAATTCACATTTTAATACCTCAAATTCAGGGCAAAAACGGTATACCGAAATTTCAATTCGGTATATCGTAATTACGTGTTTAAGTATACTGATATTTTTCGGTATGCCGAAACCCCCTGTTTCAGTCGACCGTGAAATTTCGGTTTACCGAACCCTGGGTCCTGGCTTAATCTGTTAGGATTTCGGCATATCGAATTTTTCAATATACCGAATTCCTCGCAGATAGGGCACACCCCTACTCAGGTAGTGAAAAAATTACCCCAAGTAGGAGTCCCGATCGGACCCCCCAAACATGTCTCATAAATTTCCATAAAATCATGAGGTGTAGACCCTTGAGTCTACTTCAAAACCCCCCAAACCATACATGATTTCATTAATCACACAACTCATACGAAAATCACAAGGGGAAAGGGCTCAAGAACGGCTACTGTAGCCTTCATCCCCAAAATCACATTTTTCCCCCAAACATGAATCCTAACCGCATGATCTCTACATTCTCATGCTATACATCACAATTCCAATCATTTCATGATTTTTCCACAATTTCTCATGCATTATCTTGATTTTCATGAAATTAACCTATTGTTAACAAACGCTAAACGGAAGGAGGGGAAAGGATCGCGTACCTGACTCAGGCCTCTAGCGACCCTTACCACACTTCGGCAAGCCTCGGCAAACTCCAGTGAACCTCCTCTGCCAATGGAACACCACGAGCAGCTTGCACCACCTCCTCCCAACTCGCGCACCCCTGCTCCCTTTCTTCTCTTCCTTTCCTTTCTCGCCACGCTCTCCCTCTGCCCACACTTGCCTCCCTCTCTTTATTTCCGCCATCGCTCGCATGGCACCGGCCACCCATCCCGTCGGATGAGATGGGGAGGCACGGGCCTCCGTCGCTGGTGGCACGGGTGGAAAAAGACAAAGAAGAAGACGAAGGATGGGTGGAAGGGCATGGCTCGCGAGAGAAAAAAGGAGAAAAAGGAAGAAAAGAAAAGAAAAGAGGAAAGAACGGCATACAAATCGAGGCAACTATGCATCCTCAAATCGGACTCCACATGGATCCCAAATCACAAGCAGATGCACAGAAAGCCAACCACAATCTCACACAACCAAGTAACATTAGATTATCCATTAATAAACCATTTACACAAAATTGCAATTAATTACATGGTTTATAAATAAAAATGGATAACCAAGCCCAGATGTCACACTTCTTCATTGATTTCACCTTGAAGACATCAAGCCTTGTGCCTCCCCAATGGCCTCCTCTTGCAAGCTTTCAAAATTTGATGGAGATGAGTTAACTCAACCCTTTGATTTTTGGAATTTGGTTGGTGCGTTACAATACCTTACTATCACTCATCCTAATGTTACTTATGCTATCAATCGTGTTTGTCAATTTATGGCAAAACCTACTTCCTCTCACTTCACTGCTGCCAAACGAAGATTAAGGTATCTAAAATACACAATTCAGCATGGTCTTCTTCTTAGAAGATCTGTATCCATTCAAATTTAGGCATTCTTTGATGCCAATTGGGCAGGGGACTGTGATGATCGTCGCTCACAGAGTGGCTTCTACATCTCCATGAAACCAAATTTGATTTCTTGGAGCTCAAAGAAACAACCCACAGTTGCTCAGTCAAGCATTGAATCTGAATATAGAAGTTTGGCCATCATTGCATGTGAATTAGCTTGGCTTTCCATTCTTCTAAAAGAGATTAATCTTCCTCAGAAACATCTACCAATCTTATGGTGTGATAATCTTGCAGGCATATATCTCATTGCCAACCCTTTGTTTCATGCTTGTACAAAGCACATTGCTGTAGACTATCACTTTGTTAGAGAAAAGGTGGCCACCAAGCAATTGGATGCTCATTTCATTTGTTCCTCTGATCAACTCACTGATATCTCCACTAAGCCCTTAAGTATGTCTTGATTTTCCTTTATGAGGGACAATCTTGTTGTTCATACTTCACGGCCACGCTTCAGGAGGGCTGCTACAGTATATCAACGAATGATCCAGATTGAATCCATCTTGCTTGTGTTTTTTTCTCTTGTAGTGTAAATATCTTGGAATTCTCTAAAAGGATTTTGGATCCTTCTCCAATGTACTATATATATTCATTCTTCTATCAATACAATTCATTCGATTCCCTTCTTTGCTTTGTCTTCTTCCTTAATTTAGGCAAATTCAATTTTTTTGTTGGAAATTGTATCACCAACATCAAAACACATGCTTTTTTTTGACACCCCGACGTTAATTCCTACTCTTTGACTTTTCTGTTCCATCTACTTATTCTTCACATAGTTGCATCTCAAGTGTTGTTTTGTGATTCTCCAGTTCAGGCCATCACTTTATTTATTGGTCATTCCATGGACTTAAGTGCTATAATTGAAGACCTTAGCAATCCATCTGATCCTGCCTTGGATCTGATTGTGCTTCTTGCTAATGGTTCTAGTGATCAAGGCTATTTTGAATGGCTATTTTTTTTACTATTTTAGCGACTTTTTCCTTAACCTAGGTTTTGTTCTTTGTTTGGGTATATCTGAGTATAATCTTCTAATACTCTTACCTTGTGACCTATTATGATGTATTTTCCTGTTCCTCCTCTCTTTATATTTGGAATGGAAATTTTGAATATCTGTAACTAGAACATTGTCATTCTTTATTACTTGGTGGTAGTATTCATAGTCATGTATTATTCCAGTATATATATTTACTATTTGTAAAAAAAATTTTGTGGATCTCTTGTTTTTTTTTTCAATCTTTTCCATTAACACAACTACTTGGACTTGTAAATCGAGTCATGTCGAATACCTATCATGTAGTGTACCCACGTATATATGTATCATATAAATAAATAAATAAACACACACACACACACACACCAAACCTAAATACGACTTGTTTAATTGTCATGTATCCTATACTAAATCTAAACATGAACTGTTTGTATCGTGTATGTAGACACTCCGATTTTGAAGTCACTTGGCAGCAAGCTCCTCCGGTTGATGCTTTGGTCACGACCACCAACATCCTAGCCCATACAGGTCCCAATCATACCCACACTAGCCCACTTGACCCAGTAAAACACTACCCCATTAAAATCCACTGAAAAAAACAAATAAAACACTTAATCCAACTTAAAATCCACTTAAAAATCAAACAGAAACCCTAACTTAAATAAAATCCAATCAAATCCACCTAAAAATCCAACAAAAACCCTAATCAAACAAAATCCAATCGAATCCACTTAAAAATCCAACAAAAACCTTAATCCACTTAAAACCCACTTAAATCAACTTAAAATCCAATAAAACCCTAATTAATCAAAATTTTAAACCCTAATCAAGTGAAAAGAAATTAAAATCCATTAAATAAGACAAGAACCCTAATTTAAGCTTAATTCAAATTAAATCACTT
>JAMKQA010021368.1:0-17644 GCA_024699735.1 Posidonia australis | reverse complement strand
GGTCTGAACCCAATATTTATATGAGTTTTGTCCTAAAAGTTATTTGCTTAGTTGGTTTTTGCTATAAATTGCTTTTTAAAACGTAATAAATGGGTTTGTATCTGCTATCAGTTATTGCTTCAAGTTTTTTCTTTTCTGTATTGCCACCTAAAGATAACACATGACATTCAGAATGTTATGATGATGATGATATTCTGGTACAAAGACAACACAGTTTTCAGATTTAGTTACATCTACTCTACATTAAAAAAAAACCACCTTTTTTTTCCTCCTCTCCTCTTTCTCCTGGAAAACCAAATCAAACAGCACAAGCACAAGAAAAATTTGGAGATGAACAGAACAAAAAATTAGAGATCTTTAGATCTTTACCATTTCGGGCTTGAGGAAGACGATGTTGCCGAGAACGAGAACGGCTCTGGACTCGTCCATCTGCTTGGCGACGCGCAACCCATGCTCAAAAGACCCACCACCACCATCACCATCGCTGCCACCGCGGCAGATCTGGATGAAATCGGAGTACGAGATGGAGGGCTCCTTCACCTTTCTCAACCTCGCCTTCACCTCCTCCATCTGCGACACTTTCAGCACCTTCCTAACCTCCTCCACAGTATATGGCGTGGAAAGCCTGGTTTGCACCTCCACTAGTTCTGGCGGAGGAGAAGGGGAGAGACGGCGGCGCGAAGTCGGGATTTCGCGACGGAGTACATCTTTCGGGACGTTGCCCCGTCCCCGCCGCCGAGGTTGTGGAGGAACATGGCCATGCTGGGGGAAGGGGTGGAGTTGTTGTGGGGGCGCGGGGGCCCACGCTGGGGGCAGGGCCGAGAGGGGGCGGCGGAGGTGGTGGTGAGGGTGCGAAGTTGAAGAGACGAGAGGGGGCAGCGGAGGTGGTCGTGAGAGAGGAGAGGAGAGTGAAGAGACGAGAGGGCAGTGGTTGAGAAAGAGGCGAGTGTTTATAATTTTAGGGTATTATTGCGAGGACTATTGCGAGGACATGTCCTCGTAAAGTCCTCGCTAATATATTGCGAGGACATGTCCTCGCAATGTGCTCGTCATAAGTCCTCGCAAAATCTGATTTTTCTAGTAGTGCTGGGTGACTTTGATGTCACTCACGCGTGCTATTTGGTTTTCAGGTGCAAACCGCATGCAGTCGAGTTCCAGTGCAGGAGTTGGAGCTTCTAGCCACACATTATGATCCTAAAGGTGAGCCTTAGTTACAGTTATTTGATGTTTTTGTAATTAATGTAATTATGCTTGATACTATGTTTTGGAAGCGTGCCTGGGATCGGGGCGTTACATAAATGGCTAGTCTATCAGTATGCCGTTTTGACCTCTGCAATGCCATTTATGTCTTCAATCAGTAACTCTCGGGCAATTCGGTATGCCAGAATTATTTCGGTATGCCGAATTCTCCTGATACGATATACCGTTTTAGTATGGTATGCCGTTTTATCTTCAGCTTTATCTCCACAATCGTTTTTGGAGTTCCGTTACTTGTGCCGATTTTTCCTGCTTCGGTATGCCGTTTCTCTCCGGTATGCCGTTTTTGATTCTTCGTCTTTGATTCGGAGTTCCGTTTTGTGTACTGATTTTTCCTGTTTCGGTATACCGATTTTCCTTCGGTATGTCGATTTCGATACTTCATTTATTTCACAACCAATTTACTAAGTATAAATTTACATATACATTTACAACATATCATAAAGTTTACATGACTCAAGTAATTTCTTCAACCTTTTTCTTTCATGAAAATATACAAAAAATTCATTAGTTCAGGTATAATCATCAAAACAAAATATATTTCTAACACTAACTACGTTACTTGTGCAGTCTTATGGTGCAACTAATCTGAACACCATCAAGCTGGTGCACTTAGTTTAACTTAAGCACTGATACCACTCTGTAACGCCCCACACTATGTTACATATAAGTACCAATTCTACCTAATAATAATTAATTAAGAAAACTAATTAATCACCAAAGAAAACTCTATCTAACCACCTAGAACTTGTGTGTGGCTTGTGGCTCCAATCTACATGCACTAGAACTAAACTGCACCTCTAATCAGCACCTGAGAACAAAACATTGAACAAAAACGTGTGAGTGACTTCAAGTCAACTAGTACATGTCCACCAAGAAAAACAATAGAAAACTACAAAAAACTACAAATCTTGGATCTCAATATCCATACAGTAACTGTAAAATTCATTCATAAATTCTCTAGAAACTTTCTTTCAAATCATGCTTTTCTCAAACTCATTTTCTTTCTGAAAATTTGATTAAATCACTTTAATGCATTCTGGAGAAACCAAATCCATAACTAGATTCTAGCCTAAACACAAATCCATGCAAAGCTCAAGTCATAATTAAATCATGGTTGGAAACTAGCCTAAATCATAATTCTTGTTTTAGCTAGAATTTGGCTAAAAGCATAAGCCAAATCTCAAGTTATTCTAGCTTAAAACCAAACAAACGGCTCAAATCAAAACTAGTAGTGCCACCTTGGCCAAAGGTGACCTAGCCACATGTAGTCGTTGAGGTACCAACCCCAACCCTACTGCATTGCCGCGGTGAACCTCCCCATGCTAGGGTATGTAACATCTGGGCTCAATTATCCAATTAATGTAAAACCATGGAATTATTATATTATTTTGGATATGGGTTATTAATGGATAATCAGATATTTTAGTGTTTGCTTGTGGCTTTCTCTCAATGTGTGTGGCTTGGTGGGGATTGTTTCCTTGATTGCAGGGTTTTTGGCTCTCTATGCTCTTGTGCATGTGCATGTGTGACCCACTTGGACAGGTCAATTTTGGCATAGTGCCTTCACGTGCCCTTTTTTCCTTCTTTTCCTCTCACCTGTTTCACACACTTATGTGAGCCCCCTTCTTCCTCCCTCTCATGATCCCTACGCTTGAGACCTGCTCATCCCATCTTCTCATGGTAGAGGCTGGCAAACTAGCGAGATTCTGGGGCAACAGGAGCAGAAGAGAAGGAGGGAGGAGAGGATATGAGGAGGTGGTGCAAGGAGAGGAGGTGCAGAACGATCGAGTGAAGAGCTGGTGTCGAGAGAGAGAGGAGAGTTGTGTCGAGAGATAGGTGTGGTGCGCTGGTGGAGGCTACCTCATCGAAGGTTGAGGAAGGCCAAAGGATCATCGGTGGTGCACTGTGAGGGGCTTGGAGCTATCGGAGTGTCAGAGAGGTACGCAGCCCTTTTTCCTCATCTTTTTGTGCCTTAAGTTTAATGCATGCAAACATAATTATAATGTGATAAAATCATGGAAAAATTATGGAAATGCTTGAGATGTTGTGGATTGCATCTATATGATGTGATCATGCGATTTTGTGGATTTTTGGTAGATTTTCATGGATATTTGGAGATTGTGCTACAGTGTGGATTTTTGAGCACAGTGGCTTTGAGATTTGATTTCTCGCTATATACATGTTGGTTTTTGATAAAAGTTATCTCAAATGGTTGTTGGCTTAGAGCACTACTTTTGGAGGTTTTCTGGGATTTTCTAGTTCACCAGAAATGGGTCCATCAAAGGCCCAAGCTCCAGTTAACGTCGTGTGTGGTTGCAGCTAAGGAGGGAAAATCGCCTGGATCGGCAAGCAAAATGCTTCTGTATGCCAAATCAGGGGATTTTGACATACCAAAGTGTTCTGGTATGCCGATGTAGAACCCGAAAGGGGAATTCTGAACTGATTTTGGCATACCAGAATGGTCCGATATACCGAATTAGGGAAAAATAGTATACCGAACGATGTTGACGTACTGAACCAGCCACTTAGCCGATGTTTTGTTCTAAGATTGTTTCAACATACTGAATGATTCTGGCATATCGAATCAGGGCCCTATGTTGAATGCCAGAGATTTTGATATGGATGTGATTGAAATGCTTTAATGATGTTTTAAGCATGCATTTATGATAGTGAATCCTTGTAAATGACATGAGACAATTATGGAAATAATTCCAAGATAAAATGAGTTGAAGTGAGGTTTTATGAGAAAACCAGAATGTTTATGGAAATAGATTTGTGTTGTTGTTCAAGATCCACGTAGTGATAGGATGACACTGGTAGGGGCTAAGGACCCTGATGAGACTGGTTAGTCCAAGCATGGTTGTTGAGGTTTTGAATCCACGAAGTTTGCGTGGTTGCCTAGATTTGAGGGTGGTTGAAAGAGACCAAGTTACTCCCACTTGAGACAACGTTGACTAGACTTGGGAATGAAAGTACCAAGTGTCTTGACACTGTTGAGGTGCCAAGGAAGGCGTATCTCCGTGCACGTTAAATAAAATGAGACTTAAGGCCTATGGGCTAGGGCAGTCGTCCTCCCGCAAGGGGAAGGGCACCACGATAGTGCAGGTTGGTACCTTGCCTTTTGCCTGTGGCCTAGTCGCATCTTATCATGGTGACACCAGTGATTGTGATTGTTGTGATTTTGGACTAGAAATGGTTTATGTTTGGCTTATGATTTTAGCCAACTTCTAGCCAAGGTGAGTTATGATTTTGAGCCAGTTGCCAGTCAGATGTGGATTTACTGTTTTGGGCCATGTGTGGCTTTACTGTTTTGGGCTAGGTCTGATCGAGAATGTGGTTTTCTCGGGATGCATAAATGATTTAAAATGTATGGATTTATAAAGAGATAATGTTTGAGAAAGACATGAACTTGGGAAAGGGATTCCAAATGATTTTATGGCATTTGGAACGAGATTCCAAGTTTTGTGAACCATTTCATGAGTGATTGCCGAAGAACCTAGTTTTGCTTTCGTCTAGCAGAGATTTTAAGTTTTGTCGAGGTTTTGTGATGGTTTTGCCGTGTTCTTTATGTGGTTGCGTACTAGGTGATGTAGATATCACTCACACATGTTTTATTGTTTGTGTCTTTGGCTTTTCAAATGAGCAGTTGTTTGAGTGCAGTCTAGATTATGGTACTCGAGTTTTCTAGAGCCACTAGCCACACGCCATTCTTGGGTAGCTGTTTGACCCTTCCCAATTATTTTAATTTTTTAATTATTGTAGTTGGGTAGTGATGCTATTTAGGTAGTGTTTTCGGATTCGAGACATTACAAAGTGGTATTAGAGCCTTGGTTCACTGAGGTACATAGACTGGATTGATGTCTGGTCTAGTGGCTCCGTGGGACTGCACAAGTAAGATAGCTATATCTGACCTTGTTTGTTTGTTTGCCTATTTTATGATGGTGGGGAGATGTCTTATTGTAACGCCCCATATTTTCCACAATAATTTTAAAAAAATTAAATTACGGGAAAATTAAAGCCAAACAATAAATATCTAATTACCAAGAACCTGTGTGTGCGGCTAGGAGACTCCAGACTATATGCACCACGCTAACTCGACCGCATGTTTGCACTTGCAAATCAAAACCACAAGGAAAACGCATGAGTGACAAAAGTCACCCAGTACGCACCCCACGAAAACCGCGGAAAACAAAACTATAATCAATTTTCCTTTTAAATTCATTTAGCAAATTATTTTCTTAAAATCTCACAAACCAGGCCTACACCGGCCAAAACCACAATCGGGGCTCTACTAGCCCAAAACCACAAGTAAAGGCCCTCAATGGCCAAAACCACACACAGTGAGTCAGGAAGCCCGACACTAGGCAACCTAACTCTGGCCACATGCAGTCCGTCGAGGAACGACCACAACGTTCTACACTACCATGGTGACAGCCACCCTGTGTAGGAGCATTCACCGTCCCACGTTTCTCCCTCTCTGGAGAACCCTCAAAAACCAATCCCTCCCTGGGAAGGCTGTCTTGTCTCTCAGGAAGCTACCAGTTATGGGGCACGTGTCCCACCTGCACTAGCCACCATAGGGTCCGCCTTCTCATGGCGTCCCCCACACATGGTGCTCAAGAGGGAGTGTCATACCTCCACACTCGACGACACTTGAGCCTCACTGCTCACAGTGATAGCAGGAGTATCATACCTTCTCGTCATGCCACAAGACACCTCAACCCACGGACCACAACCCTAGCCTTGAGATGATAGTTAAAGAGTCTCATACCTTCAAGACCCGACGCCCCTCAGCCTTAGGTATCTTGGCCCTCGACCTCAACCAGGGAGTCACGCCTGACCACCCAAGAATGTCGACACATTCCCTGGTCCCAACGATACAGTCCCACACTGTCTTGGCCCATACAAAGAAAACTAGGAAAACATTTTCCAAAACAGGCCAACTATTTCTTTGAAATCCATTTTCCAAAACCATTTTCATATCTTTGAAAACTCTTCCAAAATCTCTGCAAAACGGCACGTCAGGTGTCCTGAGGGACCACCACTGACGACCCACAATCTCATCTTACAAGAACAATACAAACAATTCCGGAAAACCACTACATCAAAATACATTTCCAAAAATCCAAGAAAACCCCTAAAAATGCCTGGCAGACCCATGCATGTGGAGCACACGTTTGGCCTGCACCCCTGGTAATTTCGTCTAAACTCCAACAGAGCTTGGACCAAGGGCCAGAACTGCTGCCAAACCCGCACATGTGGCCGACGCAAACGGCCCGCGCCCCTAGTATTCTGTCAGAATTCAGGCAACCTACAATAGGACACCCGAAAATTGCCTGGGGTGGGAGCTCCGATCGGACCCCCCAAACAACCACCGAAAAACTCAAATAAAACATATGTGGTAGATCCTTGAGTCTACTCCAAAATGAAACAAACAAAACTAAAATCCATTCACCATGCATCAAGATATAAAATCACAAAGGCAGAAGGGTCAAAATGACCCAAATCACACCAACCGCCATAAATACCCATAAATTCCACAATAAATTCTCAAAAGATCTAAAACATTAAATTTAGCCTAGATTACATCCATCCTAGGCATTTCTACCATTTTACATGATTTCTACACATTAAATTGGGGATACGTACTTGAAACGACCTCCAGCGATCTTTGGCCGACTCCGATGAACTCCGGTGGCCCCGCATGTCCTCTGCCACACCACGACCCCAAGGATGTCGCTCCGGAGCCTCCCGCACCACCATGAGCAGCCATGAGCAACCGCCTCCTGTCTCGCACTCTCAGGCTCTCTTTGTCACCCGCACCCACCCGAGACCGGAAGGAGTGAAGAAGAAAATGGAGAAGGAGTGGAGGGGGAAAAGAGAGGAGGAAAGGAAAAGAGGGAAGAAGGCTGGGGCTCTGATGCATCGGAGAGGACTCACCCCAAGCACGCGTTATATATGCAGGGGAGGAGGTCGTTGTGCACCTACCCACCAACCTCTGGCATGTGCACACCAGCCAGTCTTCGGCCACCCTCTAGCCTTGTCGCACACAGCCCAATCGCAAGCTCCAAGGTACGAACCAACGACCCCTCAACCACCAGCCACAGCCAATGGCCCATGAGCGCGGGCCCCACATGGACCCACATCGGGGCCCATAAGCACAATGCCAACCACGCACAAGGATACACCACAGAAGCCAACCCACTAGGCCCAAGCCCAAAAGCACAAATCCACACAATAGGCCTCAGAACAATGACACCCGTCTAGGAATAAATTCATTAAATTGTAAATAATTACAAAATAAATTTTACGGGTGTTACATTCTAACCACCTTAAAAGAAGATTTCGCCCTCAAAATCACTGAGTAAAAAGATACGGGTACTTGGCTAGGATGGCTTCCTCACATTCTCACGTGGCCACCTCGGCTCCATGATGCCGCCATCGCACCAACACTAGTGGAATCACCCTATTTCGCAGCACCTGCTCCTTGCGATCAACATTCTCGACGACATCCTCCACAAAGGATAGATCTTCCTGGAGCCCTTCTAGCTAAATTGGGATCACATGAGAAACGTCAGCCAGGCACTTCCTCAACATGGACATGGAATACGTCGTGCACGGACGACATCTATGGTGGTAGATCCAACTGATAAGCATCCTCACCGATCCTCTAGGTGATCTGGTACGGGCCAATATAGCAAGGACTCAGCTTGCCACGCTTCCCGAACCTCACGACACCCTTGGTCGGCGACACCTTCAGGAACACATAGTCCCCCACCAGAAATTCAAACGGTCTCTGCCTCCTGTCGGCATAGCTCTTCTGCCGACTCTGTGCAGCCAACAGCTTGCTACAGATCAAATCCACCTTGTCCGCATACAGCTGCACAAGCTCAGGACCAATCAACTGACACTCACCCACCTCGCTCTAGCAAACTGGCAATCTGCATGGCCTACCATACAAAGCTTCGTACGGCACCATCCCGATGCTCGAGTGATAACTATTGTTGTAGGCGAACTCAATCAGCAGTAAATGATCCTCCCAACTCCCTTGAAAGTCTAAGGCACATGCTCTGAGCATATCCTCCAACGTCTGGATAGTCCTCTTTATCTGACCATCCGACTGAGGATGAAATGCTATGCTATAGTTGAGCACGGTGCCAAAGGCCTCCTACAGAGTTCTCCAGAACCTTGAGGTGAACCTCGTGTGTCTATCTGACACGATGGACACCGTAACACCATGTAGCCTAACCACCTCAGAGACATACAACTCCACCAGGCGGTGCATCGGAAGCTTTACCCGAATGGCCAGGAAGTGAGCAAACTTGGTTAGCCGATCCACAATCACCCACACGGTGTCATTCTTCCTTTGAGTCCACGACAAACCAATCACGAAGTCCTTTGAGATGTGCTCCCACTTCCACACAAGAATATCCAACGACTGCAAGATCCCTCCAGGTCTTTGGTGCTTTTCCTTGACCAACTGGCAGATGGTACACCTCGCCACATGGTCAGCAACATCTCTCTTCATGCCAGGCCACCAAAAATTCCGCTTCAAGTCTTGGTACATCTTTGTACTCCTAGGGTGAATAGTGTACCTAGACCAATGCACTTCATCCAACAACCTCTGCCTGGCCTCCTCTTGTTGGGGCACATATAGACGCATATCATACCTCAACTCTCCATATGCCCCCAACAGAGAAATGAGGCTCTCCACCAACCTCCAGCTTCTCAAACACAGCCTGAACAAACGGATCAAGCTATTGACAGGCGATAATAAACTCTAACAGCTTTGGGCGAACAGCCATGTTGGCCACCCAGGCACCAACTGTTTCTTGAGCTTGCCGCTTTGGCCTGCAGCTCACTAGATCCTCCAACATGGTCCACTCCATGACCATCAGCTCGCCATCGCGTGCGTACGCCGACTCAGGGCATCAGCGACCACGTTGGCCTTGTCGGGATGGTACAACAGGCTGAAATCATAGTCCTTCAGATACTCCACCCAACGACGCTACCTCAGGTTGAGGTCTCTCTGCATGAAGATATACTTCAAGCTCTGATGATCGGTGACGACCTCAAACTGCTCCCCATAGAGATAGTGTCGCCAGATCTTGAGAGTGAACACTACGGTAGCCATCTCCAAATCGTGGGTCGGGTAGTTCTTCTCATGATCCTTCAGCTGGCTCGAATCATAAGCGATAACATTGCTATGCTGCATCAGAACACACCCTAACCCAACACCACTGGCATCACTATACATAGTGAAGCCACCACTTCCAGAAGGCTGAGTCAACACAGGGGAAGAAACCAGAGGAGACTTCAGCTCTTGGAAACTCGCCTCACAATTCTGGTCCCAGCAAAAAGGAACTCCCTTCTTGGCCAACTCCATCAAAGGCGCGGCTATGGAGGAGAAATCCCTGATAAACCTCCTATAATAGTTCGCTAGACCCAAGAAACACCTGATCTATGTCACAGTCCTGGGTCGCTCCCAACTACTCACCGCCTCAACTTTGGCAGGATCCACTCTAATGCCTTCTCCAGAAATCAAATGGCCAAGGAACATGACTTCTCTCAGCCAAAACTCACACATGAAGAATTTGGTGTACAACTGATGACACCTCAAAGAATCCAAAACCGCCCTCAGGTGCAAGGCGTGAGTCTTAACATCCGGGGAGTAGACCAGCATGTCATCAACAAAAACTACAACGAACTAGTCCAAAAAAAGGCTGAAAATCCTATTCATTAGATCCATAAACGCAGCCGGTGCATTAGTCAAACCGAAAGGCATGACCGTGAACTCGTAATGCCCGTACCACGTCTGGATAGCAGTCTTCTGAATGTTTGGGTCTCGTATCCTCAATAGGTGATACCCTGACCTCAGATCAATCTTCGAGAACACGGGTGCAGACTACAACTGGTCGAACAGGTCATCAATGCGAGGCAGGGGATACTTGTTCTTCACCGTGATCTAGTTCAGCATCCGATAATCTATACACAGTCGGAGCGAACCATCCTTCTTACGGACAAACATGACAGGCGCTCCCCACGGAGACACACTCGGCCTGATAAACCTCTTGTCCAGCTACTCCTGCAACTGAGTCTTGAGCTCTCGTAACTCCACTGGCGCCATGCGATAAAGAGGCTTTGACACAGCACCAGAACCGGGGATCAGATCGATCGAGAACTCTACTTCCCTGTAAGGTGGCATACCAGGAAAATCGTTAGTGAAAACGTCGGGATATTCACACACCACAGAGATGTTGTGAACACCCAACTCAGGAGAAGTGGAGGTAACTATACTAGCTAGATACCCCACGCAAGCCCTGACCAAAAACTTATAAGCCTTCATAATTGAGATGACAAGCTTAGGCTCACCTTGACACCCACCTTGCACAAAGAAAGAACCATCCTCAGGAGACACAAGATAAACTCTCCTCCAAGCACAGTCGATCAAAGCAGACCACTGCGCCAACCAATCCATGCCGAGTATCACATCGTACTCCTGCATGTCCATCACGATCTGGCTAGGGTCGAACTCTCTGCCATTCAGCATCAAATCGACAGACTACAGATATCTCCATGCCAAACTGTGCTCCCCCAGCGGCATCACCACGCTGAGATGAAAGGCCAGTCTAATTGGTCTCTCTCCCAACTCCGCTGCGAAAGACTTAGAGATAAAGGAGAAAGAACTCCCTAAGTCAAACAACACTTTGGCCATCTAGCCAGCCACAATAAATAAACCTGATGGCCAAACAAAACAACACCACACATCCATACAATCAGGTAGATGTCCAGATTACAAAAAGGATTGCAACATATCTTAGAGGGTTACAGAACCAACTATTCATCCTTACCCTTAACAACATCTCCCGACGGCCGAGTAACTAGAGCTGCAATGGTGAACACCCGTCCCCTAGTTGGTTGCTGTGGCGTGCTTCCTGCCTTCTTAGGTGGTTGTGGACAGGATCTCTGAGTGTGTCCCGCCTTCCCACAATTATAGCACACCACTAGAGCTGAGCTCCGCCTAGGTTGAGGACAATATGCAGCGATGTGGCCCACCTAACCACAGTTGAAGCACCAGTTCCCACAGGGAGCACTGGACCTTGTCTGATTGAGGCTAGCTCCGCTACCCCTAACAAAACTTCGCAGGTCCACAGAAAAAACACTGGACCTCACCTTCTGCTTCTTCTCAAGGATACTCAAACTATCGGTACTTGGAGGACCAGAGAAAGAGAACCGGGAGGTAAAAGAAGACTTACCCTTTCCCTTGGGACGACTCTCTAGAAACTTTTGATGCTTCGCCTCGAAGCGGTAAGCCATCCCAACCATGTCCTCCACAGTCTAGCACCGGCAACCCATCACCTTCACCCATAGCCTTGGGTTCAAGCAGCCCAGAAACCTCTATGCCCGCTCCTCCTCAGACTTATAGGCAAGAGCAAAACGTTCCAGCCGAGCGAACTCAGTCTCATACTCAAGCACCGACATCGTGCCCTACTCCAAACTCCGGAAATCTTAGTGAAGTTGCTCCTTCACATGAGCGAGAAAATACTTATCATAAAAGGCCGCCTTGAAATCCTTCCATTGGATGCTAATAGTGACTGAGTCCAGGAACTTCAACCACTTCACAGACTTCCACCAACTATCTGCCTCACCATCCAACAAGTAGGTCGCCAGCCGCACCCAATGCTCCTCTGGGCACTCCAGGCTCTCCAGCATCTTCACCACCTTCTCCAACCAGGCCTCACTCTCTTCAGCACTGACCTTGTCCTTGAACGACGGCGAGCGAAGCTTTGTGAACTGGTTCAGCCATGAGTTGCCCGACGGCTCACTGGCACAACTCTTGCTGAATGGGTGAGAGATCCCGTGTGCCAAACTCCTTAGTTCCGTACGAACTGTCTTCCATCCACCAACGTCTTCTTAGCGTTCAGTCTCCTCGATAAAGGCCTTGCCCTTACGACCACGAGGAGGCATCCTACCGGAGTAAGGCAAAGTACCTGCACCATAGGCAAAACAACAACCAGAAAATCATGGCGAAAAATCAGGTGTAGACTCTACCATGCATGCAAAACCTATGGACTCTCTAGACAGGACACCCTAGGTGTAGTGCAATCTAGTGAACCTAGAGCTCTGATACCAAAACTGTAATGCCCCATATTTTCCTTAATAATTTAAAATAAATTAAATTACGGGAAAATTAAAGCCAAACAGTAAATATCTAACTACTAGGAACCTATGTGTACGGCTAGGATACTTCAGACTATATGCATTACGTTAACCCGACCGCATGTCTGCACATGCAAATCAAAACCACAAGGAAAACGCATGAGTGACAAAAGTCACCCAGGACGCACCCCACGAAAACCGCGGAAAAAAAAACTATAATCAATTTTCCATTTAAATTCATTTCACATATTATTTTCTCAAAACCTCACAAACCAGGCTCACACCAGCCAAAACCACAACTAGGGCTCTACTAGCCCAAAACCATAAGCAAAGGCCTTCAATGGCCAAAACCACACACATTGAGTCGGGAAGCCCAATGCTAGGCAACCTAACTCTGACCACAGCGTTCTGCACTGCCACTGTGATGGCCACCCTATGTATGAGCGTTCACCATCTCGTGATTCTCCCACTTTGGAGAACCCTCAAAAACCAACCCCTCCCTGGGAAGGCTATCCTGTCTCTCAGGAAGCTACCAATTATGGGGCACGTGTCCCACCCGCACTGGCCACCACAGAGTCTGCCTCCTCACGGCGTCGTCCGCACACAGTGCTCAGGAGGTAGTATTATACCTCCACACTCGACGACACCCGAGCCTCAAGACTCACAGCGACAGTAGGAGTATCATACCTCCCTGTCATGCCACAAGACACCTCAACCCGTGGACCACAATCCTAGTCTTGAGACGACAGTCAATGAGTCTCATACCTCCAGGACCCGACCTCAACTAGGGAGTGGTGCCCGACCACCCGAGAATGTCGTCACATTCCCTGGTCCTGAAGACACAGTCCCACACTATCTCGTCCTGCACACAGAAAACTAGGAAAACATTTTCCAAAATAGGCCAACTATTTCTTTGAAATCCATTTTCCAAAACCATTTTCATATCTTTGAAAACTCTTCCAAAACCTTTGCAAAACGACACGTCAGGTGTCCCGGGGGACCACCACTAACGACCCACAATCTCAACTTACAAGGACAATACAAACCAATTCGGAAAAACACTACATTAAAATACATTTCCAAAAATCCAAGAAAAACCCCAACAATGCCTGGCAGACCCATGCATGTGGAGCACACGTCTGGCCTGCACCCCTAGCACTTTCTTCTAAACTCCAACAGAGCTTGGACCAAGGGCTAGAACCTTTACCAAACCCACGCATGTGGCCCGTGCAATCGGCCCGCGACCCTAGTATTCTGTCAGAATTTAGGCAACCTACAACAGGACACCTGAAAATTGCCTGGGGTGGGAACTCCGATCGGACCCCCCAAACAAACCACCGAAAAATTCAAATAAAACATATGTGGTAGATCCTTGAGTCTACTCCAAAACGCAACAAACAAAACTGAAATCCATTCACCATGCATCAAGACATAAAATCACAAAGGTAGAAGGGTCAAAATGACCCAAATCACACCAACCGCCATAAATATCCATAAATTCCACAATAAATTCCCAAAAATTCTAAAACATTAAATTTAGCCTAGATTACATGCATCCTAGGCATTTCTACCATTTTACATGATTTCTACACATTAAATTGGGGATATGTACTTGAAACGACCTCCGGCGATCTACGGCCGACTCCGGCGTACTCCGGTGGCCCTGCATGTCCTCTACCACTCCATGACCCCAAGGACGTCGCTTCAGAACCTCCCACACTGCCACGAGCCGCCGCACCACCGCCTCCTGTCTCGCACTCTCAGGCTCTCTCTATCACTTGCACCCACTCGAGACCAGAACGAGGAGTGATGAAGATGATGGAGGAGTGGAGGGGGAAAAGAGTGGTGGAAAGGAAAAGAGGGAAGAAGGCTGGGGCTCCAGTGCGTTGGAGAGGACTCACCCCAAGCACGCATTATATACGCAGGGGAGGAGGTCGCCGTGCACTTGCCCACCAACCTCCGGCACGTGCACACCAGCCAGTCTTCAACCACCCTCCAACATCGTCGCACACAGCCCAATCGCCAACTCCAAGGCACTAGCCAATGACCCCGCAACCACCAGCCACAGCCAACGACCCACAAGCACGGGCCCCATGCGGACCCACTCTTGGGCCACAAGCATAGTGCCATAATGCACAGTGCCAACCACGCACAGAAACACACCACAAAAGCTAGCCCATGAGGCCCAAGCCCAAAATCACAAATCCACACAATAGGCATCAAAACTGTAACACCCGTCAAGGAATAAATTCATTAAAATGTAAATAATTACAAAATGAATTTTACGGGTGTTACACTTATCGAGGTTGTGTTCGCGGCAAGGCCTTAGTGCCCGACTCAAAGGTGGAGGTGGGCAATGTCTAGAGGGGCATGCAACGGGAATTTGGCGAGATGATGTGGAGTTTTACCCAATCTTTTGGTAGCAGCAGCAAGAATAAGGCGAAGGAAGACCCGTGGATCAAGAAGTTTCACAAATTGGGCACACCGACTCTAAATGGGCACGGTACACCAGAGGAATGTGAGGTTTGGTTCAAAAAAGTGGAAAAGATCCTAGAGGGGATTGAATGTCCAATCGAGAAATAGGTCAGAATCTCCACTTTTCAGCTCAAAGGTGCCACAGATCAGTGGTGGAGGGCTATAAGCTGCACCAAGTTTCCAAATATTGACCTACTAATGATATCATGGGAGGACTTCCAGGAGGTATTCTTTGAGAGATTTTTCCCTAAGCATGAGAGGGACAAGTTAGACAGATACTTTCGAAACCTAAAGTAAGGGGATTCTACTGTCGTTGAGTATGAGGCAACCTTTCTTTGGTTGGAGTAGTTCTCACAAGCCATGGTTGCTGAGAAGAACCGAGCCAAGAAATTTGTTGAAGGGCTAAATCCAACACTGAGATCTAGAGTTATTGACTTCAGGTGTCACACTTTGGCAAATGCCATTAAGCGAGCTTCCCACTACGAGGATAAATGCCAACTATTTTAAGAGAAACACCCCAAGTGAGACAAGGGGAATAAGTTCACCTTGCGGCCTTTTGTTTCTGGAGCACCAAGTTTTGGGAGTTTTGAGAGCTCCAGAAAGAAAAAGGAAAGAGGGTTTTGAATCTGTGGCTAGGGAAGCTGGATATAGTCAGGCTGGTTTGAGTAGTGGCTCAGTGAGAGGACCATGCCACGTCTGCAAGAAGATGGGGCACATAGCTGCACAATGCCAAATCTGATAGAGAAATAGAGATAGTATTGTGTGCTACAACTATGGAAAGGCTGGACACATGCAGGAGAATTGCCCAAACCTGCCAAAGCCAGCGAAGGATGTACCTAATAAACCTACCAAGGGTAGGGCATAGATGCTAAACCTTATGGAGACGTCGTGGATGGTAGGGAGCAGTAGTAGTCTTGTAATCTAAGCCTTGTCTCATGTTATGATATGATGGATCCTTATGTATTTGACACTGTAACCATGCCGGCGACAGCCTCGAGGACTCGTCGCGAAAGGCCAAATATACGAGGATCGGCAAAGTCACGGCAAAAAATAATAAAATAAGAATGCAAATGCAGGAGTCGCCACCTAGTCTATTAAAATGGAAGACAAGGAAAACCATATAAAACATGCAAATCATGCAATGGTAAAGCAGGTCATAAACCAGAAATGGGTAAGGATCCCTGTTACACATGAGGAAGGTATTAGGCACCCTCGTGCGCCTGATAAATCGGTCTTCTATAGGTTTCTCATTTACTTATGAAATGTCGACTTTTCAGCCTTTACAGTACGCCCGAGGGCGATATGTCATGCCATGCTTGGTGTCTTATGCTAAATAAGGGTGCATGATGTGCAGGGGTGTGTCCTAATGTTCAGTAATATCGCTCATAAGTCGGGTCAAGCGTCGATGCAAAGATATTGCTTGAATAAAATCAAGGATCTAGGTATTTTGAGCGATTTATCATCCTTACTTTACTACATGCCAAATGCAATCTAACATGCATGGAAATGGATAAAAACAGAGCTATGCCCTCCTGATATATCAAGGAAGAAAACCAGAAAAAGCCCGGAAGCAAATCAAAATAAAAATCATGCTAGAAAGCAATGCAAAAGTTGTTGTGTGCTATTGAAAACAGGTTGATGCGCCTGTTTGGTGCGCCAGACTGGTGCTCCAGTCTGGTGCGCCACCTACGTGCTCCTGTGTGGGCCATAAAGATGTGCCAAAAAGAAAACAAAAATCCATGCAATGCAATATCACATGAGAATGCATTTTGGAAAAGTATGCAATGTAAAATCATTCGCAAGACTTGAAAAATATGCTTTAGAAGTAAAAGGAATCTAAGTGTGAGAAGAATTGTAGACCTTGTGTTCAAGGGCTAGTAGCCTCACACAAGATCACACCCTATTCATGCTAAATGAAAACAACAAGATTCAGCCATGTCACTGGATCATGGGCTGATGCATAAGGCTCTCCACGTAGGAGTAAAGTGCAACCAGCCTACCAGATTTTGAACTATGGACTGAATGATCAAAGAGCAAAGCAACTGAAAAGCAACATCACTCAAAGTTGAAATCTTGCATGCCCCATCATGAAATACTGAAGAATGACCACTGAAAGAATCAGGTTCCAAATCATTCAAGAAAGCATGCAGATGCAGATGCAAAAGAGGTTGGTTTGCTTCTCTAACTAGTCTAGTGCACCTGCATGGTGCGCCAGAGTGGTGCTCTGGGTTGGTGCACCACACTGGTGCTCCAGATTGGTGCTCTGGGTTGGTGCACCACACTGGTGCTCCAGATTGGTGCTCCTCAGAAAATCTGGATCAGATTGCAATTTGATCCAGAATAGAGGTGGATGATTTTTATTAATGCAGATCAGTTCATGCAGATGATAAAAACCGAAAACATGATGAGATGCAAATGAGCAAAGCAAACTTATTATGATGTGATTCAGAAACATGATAAATCATAGGTTCATGGCTGAAACAATACTTGCATAAGATTTTAAAGATGAAACAGAACACGAACTTTAACATGGAAACTTGGTTCGCTACATATCTATTAGCATGCATGTTCATGAATCGTGCATTCTTATGCAAAAGAATAGAAAAGAAAAGAAACAACTCAAAGGAAGTAACAAGGTGCAGATTTCATGTTAGAAGTAAGAAACATGCTAGCAAACTAGGTATAGATTTGCATATAGAACATCTCGCAAAGGAAACTAATAATCTCGTCATGGAACTCTCATGTAAAC
>JAMKQA010021367.1:0-35777 GCA_024699735.1 Posidonia australis | reverse complement strand
ATGAAATATTCAATAAGATAAGAAATCAAATGTCATATGGTTAATGAACAAAATGAAATGGGACCAATCTTTGCAAATAAAGAGGGGGAAAAAAAGAGTGTGGGTGAGAGGTGTGGGCTTTGGGGCCAAGGTGGGTCCAAATGGACCAAATTGGCTTAAATGGGCCTGAAAAGGGTTTGAGCCCAGCCACCAGACCCTCGTCCTACAAAATTGGGAAAAATTGGGATGTCTACACCCAGGCACCAACCGTTCCCCGAGCTTGCCGCTTCGACCTGCAGCTCACTAGATCCTCCAACATGGTCCACTCCTTGACCATCAAGCTCGCCATCACGTGCGTACGCCGACTCAGGGCATCGGCGACCACGTTGGCCTTACTAGGATGGTACGACAGACTGAAATCATAATCCTTCAAATACTCCACCCTGCGGCGCTACCTCAGGTTGAGGTCCCTCTGCTAGAAGATATACTTCAGGCTTTGATGATCGGTAAAGACCTCAAACTGCTCCCCATAGAGATAGTATCACTAGAGCTTGAGGGCGAACACTACGGCAGCCATCTCCAAATCATGGGTCGGGTAGTTCTTCTCATGATCCTTCAGTTGACGCGAAGCATATGCGATGACATTGCCATGCTGCATCACAACACACCTTAACCCAACACCGCTGGCATCACTATACACAGTGAAGCCACCACTTTCAAAAGGCAGAGTCAACACAGAGGCAGAAACCAGACGAGACTTCAACTCTTGGAAACTCGCCTCGTAATTCTATTCCCAGCAAAAAGGAACACCCTTCCTGGTCAACTCTGTTAAAGGCGCAGCTATGGCGGAGAAATCCCTGATAAACCTCCTATAATAGCCCGCCAGACCCAAAAAACTCCTAATCTCCGACACAATCCAAGGTCGCTCCCAATTACTCACCGCCTCCACTTTGGTAGGATCCACTCTGATGCCTTCTCCAGAAATAAAATGGCCAAGGAACTTGACTTCGCTCATCCAGAACTCACACTTGGAGAATTTGGTGTACAGCTGATGACGCCTCAGAGTATCCAAAACTGCCCTCAGGTGCAAGGCGTGAGTCTCAACATCAGGAGAATAAACCAACACGTCATCAACAAAAACCACAACGAACTGGTCCAGAAAAGGGCTGAAAATCCTATTCATCAGATCCATGAACGCTGCCGATGCATTAGTCAAGCCGAAAGGCATGACCATGAACTCGTAATGCCCGTACCGCGTTCGAAAAGCAGTCAAAACCCTAATCCAAATAAAAATCAAGCAAAAACCAATGAAATCAAAATCTAAGTCAAAACCCTAATAAAAAAACCAAGTAAACCAAAATTTAAACTAAATCCCTAATTAAGTCAAGTAAAAAACTAATTAAATCTAAATTAAAACTCAAACACAAAACTTTAATCAATTCAAATTCAGAAAAACCCTAAAATAATAAAACCCTAAACCCTAATTTAAAATCAATTAATTAAATCACAAAAACCCTAAAGTGATCAAAATACTAAAAACCCTAAAATAACAAAACCCCAATTTAAAATCAATTAATTAAATCCCAAAAGCCCTGAAATAATTAAAATCCTAGAAACTCTAATTTAAAACCAATTAATTAAACCTTAAATCACAAAATAAAAAATTTAATTAAAATCACAAAACCTAATAAAAACCTAAAACTTAAAACCCTAAAATCTCTTAAAATCCAAAAAACAAAAACCTAAAAACTCTAAAAACAAAAGCCCAAAACCGAGGCCCATTATCAGCCCAAGTGCATCCCATTTCCACTTCACTCAAAAACCTTAGGAAAAGCCAAAACTAATTCCGAGTAGGCATGAAAATAATCCAAGGGACAATGTAGGCATTGAAAATGCCGCT
The DNA here is from genome assembly GCA_024699735.1 of Posidonia australis. NCBI lineage: Eukaryota > Viridiplantae > Streptophyta > Magnoliopsida > Alismatales > Posidoniaceae > Posidonia > Posidonia australis. Next base: position 33,898 of record JAMKQA010021367.1, on the reverse strand, counting down.
TTACTGTACGCCCTTGGTCGATGAGGAAAATCGTGAAAATCGGAAATATTCGGAAAGCGTTACGTAAAACCATGGAAACTTAAGAAATCTGAGAAAATTAAATAAGAGAAAAATAATCTTCATGCGGATCAATGTCGGCATTGTCAAGTCGGTTAATGTACGCCCTCAGAAGATGAAAATCCAAATAAAATTAAAAAAATCATGAGAATCGGAAGAAGTCCGAGAAGTAATGCGAAAACCGAGCTTGAAATAAGCTTGAAACACATGCATGGTATAGGAATGTAAGCATGAGAATATATACATGAAAAGGGTAACAAAATGTACAAATAAAAGCATGAGTGAAATATGCAAGTTTCCAAGTACCTCTATGCAAAAATTACACATTTAGGTTAAGCCTGAAGTTTCCAGGGTTAAACCAGAAAAATGTTGAAGAAAACAAATTTTATGCAATTTTAAGTAAGTTAGGGATTCAATGTGCAAAACTATGTATTTTTTGTAAAATTTAGGATTCCTAGGGTCCAATCTGTGAATTTGCTAGCAAAACATGTCTTCAGTATAATTTTGAAGAAATTTAGGGTTAAATGTGCAAATTAGTGGACTGATGGATGAAAATATGAACTTCCAGGGACTGATTTGCAAATGTGCCATGAAAACATGCATTTAGTGTGATTTTAATGAAGTTTAGGGTTTAAAATGAAATTTTGTGCACTTCTTGAGTAAAAACCATGAATCTCCAAGGTTTGATTTGCAATTGTGCCAGAAAATCATTCATTCAAAATAGCTTTAATAAAGTGCAGGGTTTTATGTGCAAATTAGTGGGCTTATGGTGAAAGAAAACTAAATCAATGGTTTTTTATCAAAGATAAAGGACCTAAAAGCTTATAGAAGGAATGCAAGGGCCAAATTGAAAATTTACCAAAACAAAACAACATTGAAAACGATTAACAAATAAATGCAGAGGCTAATATTGAAGATGTGAGGACTCAAATGTGAACAAAAGAAAATGAATGGAGTTTTTTAAAAGAAGCTTTTAAAAACATTCGACGGCCGCTGGCGACCGCATCTCGCCGGCGATGTCCATCTAGGATGCCATCCTAGGCTTCCCCAATGCCTGATCTAGCATCCAAACACGAGGGAAGCAAGAGGGAAGAAAGGGGAGGAGGTCCATCGGTTCTGATCGGACGTCGAATGGCTGAAAGCCTCCTCCCACTTCCCTCATCGGCGTCATGACTCCGGTGATGGGCCTGGAGAAGATGAGGGCACTGGAGGCGATAGAGCAACTGTTCAAGGTTCTAGGAAGGTTGACGGCATGGAGAGAGGAGTTTTCCACCATTCGGAGGCACTAAATGCAGTGCACACTCCCCTCCCGACCTAGCTCTATGTCGTCTCCGGCTACATCAACTACAGGAGGAGATCAAGGCTTCGAGGTGTCGAATTACACTTCAGGAAGATCAAGGGGAAGGAGAGGAGGATTTTCCACCAGACAGGAGGGAGTGGCGATGCGTGAGCTTCCTAAACGATCTTCACCGCTGCTCATTTTCTCCGACGACGGTGGATGCTGCAGCTTAGGTCTAGAGGCTGCGACAAGGCGATCCAGTGCCTCCGAAGGCTCAAGGGAACGTAGGAGGAGATCCTCCGATGTTCAAGGATGAGTTGCGCCTCATGAAATGGTCGGTCGAATTCCACTATTTACCTTCTTCTCCGCCGTTGGCGTGGATGGCAGCCGACGAACTTCTTCTAAAGGCCTTCTGAGAGGGCATCGTGGCTAGAGGTGGAAATCGAGTCGGGCCGGCCCTGGACCGCTCAACCCAGCCTGGGCCTGGCACAGCCCGGGCCAGGCCCGTTTACTAGGCCCAATTTGGCCCGTGAAATCAGTCTAGGCTGACCAGCCTATAAATAAAAAAAAGGGCCGCACATACCTGGCGCACCAGGCTGCAACGGCTAAATAATGTAGCCGTTTTCAACGGCTATTTAGTCGTTGCATTAATCCTTTTTTTTATATAATCTTAACAACTATCACTCCATTTACCCTATAAATACCCCCTACTCCATTCATTTTTCTTCATAACTCAATCTTCTCTTCTCTTCTCAACTACAAGTCTACAACTTTCAAGTGAGGATTTTCAAGTGAAGATTTCACTGTTTGGCTTTGGATTTCGCCCCGTCTGAATCAGAAGAAGACGATGATGCGACATCAACTTCAACAGGAAGAACAGACTCCCCAAATGAATAATTCTTGATGTAAAATTTTTAAAAAAAATGTAAAACAAATGATGTAAATATCTTTTGTATTTTTTATGTAAAAAAATTGTTGTATTTCAAATATTTTTTTATTAATAATAAAAATTTAAAATTCATTTTAGGCCCAATGGCCCAGCCCGGCTCGGCCTGGCCCACATACGGGCCATGGGCTGTGCCGGGCCCATGGTCTGCAGGAACCGCCCAGCCCAGTCCAGGCCCGGGCGGGTTGAGCATTTCTTGGGCCGGCCCGGCTCGATTTCCAACTCTAGTCGTGGCGTCCAAAGAGGAAGAGAAGCAAGAAGGAGGGGATCCTAGCCAATCCTTAACCTCTTGGACACTGGATGCACTCTGGACTCATGCCCCCACTCCTCTCGCCGGAAAAATGGGTCCAGTGACCCATAAAATTCACATTTCCAGCCAGGGAGCTCGATTCTCCTTTGGAATGAGTCCAAGGAGACTGAGGAGGACTTAGGAAAAAAAATGCAACCAAAATTAACTAGATTAGTAGCCTTACCTGAGCTGGCAGTGAATGTGGCTGCTTGTGGCCGCCAAAGCTCGCCAGAGACAGTGGCCGGAGCTGGCCTGAGCTCTGAATTGCCTCCTCTCCGAGCTTCCTCACTGATATGAACTTCCTCTGGTTGCACTGGTTTGAGTAATCCCCTTGATTTCTCTCCTCTCAAGCTTCTCTCCTTTTCTCTCCTCTCTCCTCCTTTCTTCATTTTCTCTTGCAAATAGGGGGTATTTATAGGCTTGCAATTACTATGTAGTTTGTTATGGATTGTTATGGGTGGTTAGAGGTTATTATGGTGGAGTGGGAAGTGGTTAGGGTTGTTATGGTTTATTATGGGTTTTTATGGTAGAGTGGGAAGTGGTTAGGGTTGTTATAGTTTATTATGATGGAGTGGAAAGTGGTTGGGGTTTGTTAGGTTAGGTTTAGGGCCTTATTAGAGTTTAAGCTAGGTTTAGGATTTTCGATAAGGTTTAGGATTAGGGTTTAAGCTAGGTTTAGGGTTTTGGCTAGGTTTAGGATTTTGGATAGGTTTAGGGTTTAGGCTAGTTTTTGTGGATGAAATTAGATTAAGATGTCAAGTTAGTCTTGGGGAAAAGTGATTGAGAGCCCAGCAATCAAAAGTCCATTTTTGAGAAGCCTAACTACAATCCTGCAAAATTAGGGTATCTACAGATGCCCCTCCCTGAGCGAGGTTAAGGGATGAATGGAAACAAGATCGATGCTCCAGGTTGACAAAGACACCCCTCCCAAAGCCACAAGAAAGTGTTAGCTGCTGGTAGTAAGCCACTTAGCCGGTGAACGCACCGAAAGTCATGACCTGCCACCGAAACGCCAATGCAGAGAATAGATGCCAAACTCATGTTGAAGACACAAGAACCTAGATGCAAGCGTGAAAACGATGCTGGAATACAAACACCAATGCTAATGATGAATGCTCACGTTGAATGCTGTTATTAATGCTGAGGTGAATGCGACGGGTGATGAATAATATGTGCTGATGAACATTGATGCATGAATGAATGAAGCATGCAGTGCATGACGTATGTTGATGCATGGTGCAGGATGACAAGTTGATGACATATCAGCTCATAAAGGGCATGATTAGTTATCACACTTGCCAAAAAGGCACCGGAAAAGACTTGCGGTGCTTGCTGACCGAAAATGGGTGTGATAAGTTGTCGGACTTATCACCGAACATTTCGTGTTGTCAGCCCACTCCAGACAATGTAACGGTTGTCAACCAGGTAGTTCGGGCTACCAACCCAAGAGAAAGGGAGCATGACAGGATATTGGACTTATCGACCAAAAAGATAGACGCCTTAACGGATGTCAATAGGATAGTTCAGGGTATTAGCCCAAAGAAAGAGATTGGTCTAGTCCATCTGGAACACGACCAAAGGGGGCACCATTGATTCCAAACTCTCTGAGCAAGAATTGAATGGGACATGGTAAGTTTCGGACCTAACGACCGAGAGGATATGGCAAGTTGATCGATGGCAATCGAATAGTTTGGGATATCAGTGCAAAGAAAGCGGTTAACACAACATCCGAAGAAAACGCTTGGTAACAAAAAACAAAGGAGAAAAGCAAATCTGTCAACCGAGAAGTAGTCGGTGACGGTCCAGAAGGCAGGATAAGCAAACTCGTCAACTGAGAAGCAGTCGGTGACGAGTTTGAAAGAAGGAAAAGGGAACTTGTCAACCAAGAAGCAACTAGTAGTGGTTTGGAAGGTAGGATAAATGAACTCATCAACCGAGAAGCAGTCAGTGATGGTTCGGAAGGAGGATAAATGAACACATCAAACGAGAAGCAGTTGGTGATGGTTCGGAAGGAGGATAGACGAACACGTCAAACGAGAAGCAGTCAGTGACGGTTCATAAGGAGGATTGATGAACACGTCAAACGAGAAGCAGTCGGTGATAGTTCAGAAGGAGGATAAATGAACACGTCAACCGAGAAGCAATCGGTGATGGTTCGAAAGGATGATAGACGAACACGTCGAGCGAGAAGCAATCGGTGATGGTTCAGAAGGAGGATAAGCAAACACGTCAACCGAGAAGTAGCCGGTGACGATTCAAAAGGAGGGTAGACAAACACGTCAATCGAGAAGTAGCCGGTGATGGTTCGAAAGGAGGGTAGACAAACATGTCAATCGAGAAGCAGTCGTAACAGTTCAGATAGCTGAAAAGCGAACTCGCCAACTGAGAAATAGTCGGTGACGATTCGAGAGGAGGATAGACAAACACATCAATAAAAAAGCAGTCGATGATGATTCAGAAGGTAGAAAAGTGAACACGTTAATCGAGAAACAGCCGGTGACAGTTCAGAAGGAAGATAAACAAACACATCAACTGAGAAGCAGTCGATGATAGTTGGGAAGGTAGAAAAGTGAACATGACAACCGAGAAGTAGCCGATGACGGTTCAAAAGGAGGGTAGACGAACACGTCAATCGAGAAGTAGTCGGTAACAGTTCGAAAAGTTAGAAAAGCGAACTCGTCAACAGAGAAGTTGTTGGTGACAGTTCGAAAGGCTCGTAAAGCGAACTCAGTAATTGAGAAGTAGTCAATGACGGTTCGGAAGATAGATAGACGAACACATCAACTGAGAAGCAGTCGGTGACGGTTCGAAAGGAGGATAGATGAACACATCAACCGAGAAGCAGTCGGTGATGGTTTGGAAGGCAAAAAAGCGAACACGTCAACTGAAAAGCAGCCAGTGACAGTTTGGAAGGAAGATAAATGAACACGTCAAACGAGAAGCGGTCGGTGACTGTTCGGAAGGAGGATAAGCAAACACGTCAACCGAGGAGCAGCTAGTGACGGTTCAAAAGGAGGATAGACAATCATGTCAACCGAGAAGTAGTCGATGACGGTTCGAAAGGAGGATAGATGAACACGTTAACCGAGAAGCGGTTGGTGACGGTTCGGAAAACTAGAAAAGCAAACTTGCCAACCAAGAAGCAGCCGATGACGATTCGGATGGAAAATAGACGAACACGTCAACTGAGAAGCAGTCGGTGATGGTTCGGAAGGAGGATAGACGAACACATCAACCGAGAAACAGTCATTGATGGTTCGGAAGGCGAAAAAGCAAACATGTCAACCAAGAAGTAGTCGGTGACAGTTCGAGAGGAAGATAAACAAACACATCAACCAAGAAGTAGTCGGTGATGGTTGGGAAGGTAGAAAAGTGAACATGTCAATTGAGAAGCAGCCAGTGACAGTTCGAAAGGAGGGTAGACGAACACGTCAACAGAGAAGTTGTCAGTAACGGTTCTCGGAAAGCTAGAAAAGCGAACTCGCCAACCGAGAAGTAGTTAGTGATGGTTCGGAAGGCGGATAGACAAACACATCAACCTAGAAGCAATCGATGATGGTTCGAGAGGCGGATAAACGAACACATCAACCGAGAAGCAGTCGGTGATGGTTCGGAGGGTAGAAAAGCGAACTCGTCAATCAAGAAGCAGTCAATGACGATTCAGAAGGAGGATAAACGAACACATCAACTGAGAAGTAGTCGGTGATGGTTCGGAAGGCAGAAAAGCGAACTCATCAATCGAGAAGCAGTCGGTGATGGTTCGGAAGGAGGATAAATGAACCCGTCAACCGAGAAGTTGTCGGTGACGGTTTGAAAGAAGGATAGATGAACACATCAACCGAGAAGCAGTCGGTGATGGTTCAAAAGCAAGATACCAAAGAGGACAATTGACATAATACTGACATCAAGAGAATAATAGCAAAAGGCAGTTGACATGCCCCTAGTAACAGGAGGATAACACCAAAAGATAGTTGTCATGCCCCTGGTATCAGGAGATAATACCAAAAAGCAGCTGGCATGCCCTTCGTATGAGAAGATGATACCAAAAGGTAGCTGACATGTCCCTGGTATCAGAACGCTAAGGATGTTACTAAAAGAAAGGAACAGATGAAAGCTGAGGGGCCTAAAAAACTGGTTGCTCATGTTCGTGGGCCGTCGGTTGTGGCTGGTTGCTCGTGCCGTGTGCCGGTGGCTGAGATGTGCAGGTGAGCATGTTCCCAGCTACTACGGCGGGTGCAAGCTTTATAAGCCGCACTGCACTCCTCCGCCATTCGTCGCCGTCTCTTCTCCTTTCCTTCTCCTCCCCGACGCACACTTCTCCTTCCCCACCCTTCCTTTCCTTCCTCCCCACTCCTCCTTCCTCTTTCCCCTCTTCTTCTCCTTCCACCCATATCCATTGTTCCTCCTTCTCGCGCGTCGACGGAAAGAGAGAGAGAGAGGGAGCATAGCGGAAGGGCTGAGGTGGCTCGTGGCGGTGCGTGGAGCTTGGGTGGAGCGTCCCTGAGGCTGTGGAGTGCTCCTGTGGCCGTGTTTTCGTCGGAGTCAGCCGAAGATCACCGGAGGCGTTCCCAGGTACGCATCTCTACCTCATGTAATAGAGAGCATGGAATTGGTAGAAAATGCTTGGATTGCATGAAATGTAGGTAAATTTACATTCTTAGAATTTATTGTGATTTTATGAGAATTTATGGTGCATTTATTGGCATTTTTGATGATTGGTGCTTTTTGGGTCCATTTTACCCTTCTGTCTTTTCAATTTTATATTTTGATGCATAGTGAATGGATTTTTGTTTTGTTTGTTGGGATTTGGAGTAGACTCGAGGGTCTATATCTTATGTTTTATGCAAGATTTTTGGTGCTTGTTTAGGGGGTCTGATCGGAGGTCCCAGTTGGGCGATCTTGGATGGTAGGGTTTGGGCCGTTTTCTGGTTTCGTAGAATTCGACATACCGAAACAGAAACGGCATACCGAATCAGTGGATTTCGATATACCAATTCTATTCGACATACTGTTTTTCTATCAGTTTGGTCCTCTAGTCGAAATTCGATCGTCCGATTTTGAACGGTTTACCGAATCAGGAGATTTCGGTTGACCGAACTAGTTTCGGTATACCGAATTTGGCCTGAGTGTTGACCGTTGACCCGATTCGGTCGACCGATCCAGATTGGCCTACTAAATCATGGATTTTCAGCATGCCGAAGTTGTGCCCAGAATGTGCTTATAAAATGTGTTTTCCAAGGGCTTTCTGGATTGCTGTGTTTTGTCCCTATGAGATGGGATTGTGGGCCATTAGCGGTGGTTCCTAGGGACACCTGATGTGCCGTTTTGCCGAGGTTTTGGAAGAATTTTCAAAGATATGAAAATGGTTTTGGAAAATGGATTTCAAAGAATAGTTGGCCTGTTTTGGAAAATGTTTTCCTGATTTTTTGTGTGCGGGTCGAGACAGTGTGGGATCGTATCGTCGAGACCAGGGAATGTAACGACATTCTCAGGTGGTCAGGCGTGACTCCCTGGTTTAGGTCAGGGGCCGAGATACTTGAGGCTGAGGGGCGTCGGGTCTTGGAGGTATGAGACTCCTTAACTGTTGTCTCGAGGCTAGGGTTGTGGTCCGTGGGTTGAGGTGTCTTGTGGCATGACAGGGAGGTATGATACTCCTGCTGTCACTGTGAGCACTAAGGCTCGAGTGTTGTCGGTGTGGAGGTATGATACTCCCTCCTGTGCACCGTATGTGGAGGACGCCGTGAGGAGGCATACCCTGTGGTGGCCAGTGTGGGTGGGACACGTGCCCCGTAGTTGGTAGTGTCTTGAGAGATAGGACAACCTTCCCTAGGAGGGGTTGGTTTTGTGAGGGTTCTCTAGGTGGGAGAATCGTGGGACGGTGATCGCTCCTGCACAGGGTGGCTTCACCGTGGCAGTGCAAAACGCCATGGTCGCTCCTTGGTGGATTGCGTGTGGCCAGAGTAAGAATGCCTGGCGCCGGGCTTTCTCGACTCACTATGTGTGGTTTTAGTCATTGAGGACCTTTGCTTGTGGCTTTAGGCTAGTAGGGCCCTGGTTTGTGGTTTTGGTCGGTGTGGGCTTGGTTTACGAGGTTTTGAGAAATAGTTTGCGAAATGAATTTAAAAGGAAAATGGATTATAGTTTTGTTTTCCGTGGTTTTCCTTGGGGTGCGTACTAGGTGACTTTTGTCACTCATGCGTTTTCCTCGTGTTTTTGGTTTACAGGTATAGGCATGCGTTTGGTTTAGCGTAGTGCATATTGTCTAGAGTCTGCTAGTCGCACACACAGGTTACTAGTAGTTAGATATTTACTGTTTGGCTGAAAATTTCCTGTAATTTAATTGTTTTGAATTATTGTGGAAAATTTGGGGCGTGACAGGTTGTTATGGGTGGTTAGAGGTTGTTATGGTGGAGTGGAAAGTGGTTAGGATTGTTATGGTTTGTTATGGGTTGTTATGGTGGAGTGGGAAGTGGTTAGGGTTGTTATAGTTTGTTATGATGGAGTAGGAAGTGGTTGGGGTTTGTTAGGTTAGGTTTAGGGCCTTGGATTAGGATTCTAGATTAAGGTTTAAGCTAGGTTTAAGGTTTTGGATAAGGTTTAGGATTAGGGTTTAATCTTGGTTTAGGGTTTTGGCTAGATTTAGGGTTTTGGATTAGGGTTTAGGCTAGTTTTTGTGGATGAAATTAGGTTAAGATGTCAAGTTGGTCTTGGGGAAAAGTGATTGAGAGCTCAGTAACCAAAAGTCCATTCTAGGGAAGCCTACCTACAATCCTACAAAATTGGGGTATCTACAGTAGCAGGATAGTCGCCAGTCAATAGCACCACTTGTACATACTACAAAAAATACAAAAAAAAAAAACAAAATCCTAGAAAACCCAAAAAAAAAATCAGAAAACTTAAAAAATCAAAAAAATAGTATCAGGAGCCAAGGAAACAGATCAACCCGTCCAATCAGCAAACCCCACCTTCAAAGAGTCAAAGGTCGCATAGTGCAGATACAAGAACACCAAAGTCAGTGTGACCATTATAAAGAATCATCAGAGGAAGAAATCAGAGCACATCCTCTCTTTCGATGTCACTGACCTAACCTTCAAAGAGGAAATCATATCAGAGCTCATTGCTTATGAGGAAGAGGATGATGACATGGATGAAAACTGTGAGACACCCGAATTCCGACCCTACGATAATGATCCAGAGGGACCGAATATGCATGTTGAGGAAGAAACTGAATGGGTCAACATCGGTATCACAGAAGATGTCAAGGAGGTACTCATCAATGCAAAGCTATCACCACAGGCTAGGGCAGATTTCATAACATTTCTGAAAGAATACACAAATGTCTTCGCTTGGAGTTACGACGATATGGTCGGCTTGGATGTCGAAGTAGTGGTGCACACATTACCACTAATGCCTAACGAAAGGCCTGTCAAGCAAAAACTCAGGAGATGGCGACCTCAATGGATCTTGAAGCTCAAAGAAGAAATCATGAAGCAGCACAAGGTGAACTTTCTCAAAATGGTGTTGTACCCAGAATGGTTAGCAAATGTTGTCCCAGTGCCAAAGAAAGACAGGAAGGTCCGTATGTGCATCGACTATAGAGACCTCAACAAGGCGAGCCCCAAAGACGATTTCCCACTTCCTCACATAGATGTCTTGGTGTACAACACAGCCAGACACAAAAATGTTATCATTTATGGATGGTTTCTAGGGGTACAACCAAATCAGAATGGCCGAGGAGGATATGGAGAGGATATCCTTCATCACCCCCTGGGGAATTTTCTACTATCGTGTGATGCCATTTTGGTTCAAGAATGTCGGTGCTACTTATCAAAGGGAATGACCGCACTTTTCCATGACCTCATGCATCAAGAAATAGAAGTCTATGTAGACGATACGATTGCAAAGTCCAAAGAACCTGAGGAACACATGGTCTATTTGAGAAAGTTGTTTGATCGCCTCAGAAAGTATAAACTCCGTCTTAACCCCAACAAATACATATTCGGGGTGTCTTCTAGCAAGCTTTTGGGATACATCATCAGTCAAAGGAGAATCGAGGTCGACCCCAATAAAGCAAGCGCCATCATTGATATGCCTCCCCCTACATATGAGAAGGAAGTTTGGAGCTTACTGGGCCGATTACAGTATATCAGCCGGTTCATCACGTAGCTTGCCCCCATCTGTGAGCCTATCTTCAAGCTATTAAGAAAGAACACGCAGGTCCACTAAAATGAGGAATGTCAAGTTGTATTCGACAAAATCAAACAACTCCTTACAAAACCTCCCATCTTGGTTCCACCTACACTAGGACGACCTCTGTTGCTATATCTCTCCACCATCCAACACTCCATGGGCACAGTCCTTGGACAGCATGATGAGACGGTACATAGGGAGAGAGCCATCTACTACCTGAGCAAGAAGTTCAACGATGTTGAAGCCAGGTACAGTCCCATTGAGACGATCTGTTTATCTCTTGTCTGAGCCACCCAGCGCCTCAGGCACTATATGATGGCGTATCTGGTCTTGCTCTTATGCCTACATGACCCCATGAAGTACTTGTTCCAAAAGACGACGTTAGTGGGACGATGCATGAAATGGCAGGTGATGCTATCCCAATATGACATTACATTTGTCACGTAGAAATCTATGAAGGGGCAAGCAGTAGCAGACCACCTAGCTGACTTACCACTACCAGAATACGAGCCTTTGTAGATGCAGTTCCTAGATGAAGACATCTTATTTGCCATGGGAGATACAGATTCTGAGGAACCAAAAAACATGTCCCGATGGCATCTATACTTTGATGGAGTAGTTAACAAGAGGGGTAAAGGAATTGACGTGGTATTGTCGACACCATAGGGATAGATGACCCCCTTCTCTAGAAAATTCACTTTCGAGTGTACCAACAAAGAAGCTGAGTATGAGGCATGCATCATGGGACTACAAATCGCATTAGAACATGGCACACGAAAGCTACAAGTGCATGGGGATGCCATGTTAGTCATGTCCTAGATCAATGGTGACTGAAAAATCAATGATCCAAAGCTCGGGCTTTATCACGAGTATCTCCTATAGCTCGTCAAGAAGTTCAAAGATGTGCACTTGTCCTTTATGAGTAGAGCCAAAAATTCCTACGCAGATGTACTAGCAACCCTTGCCTCTTGGTTCTCAATACCTGAAGAGCGCACAGTCAACGTATCGGTAATCCAAGCAGGGTAGCCCATCAATTGCATGAGCATAGAGGAAGTGAACCCGTCAGTAGAGCTTCCCTGGTATCACGACATCAAAACTTTCCTAGAATCAGGCAATCTCCCAACCGCTACATCGGCAGCCGATAAGAAGACCATGGCGCGCCTGGCGTCAAGATACGTGTTGGGTGGAGGGCATCTGTACAGAAGATCATATAACCAGATGCTTTTGCAATGTGTCGACAAGAAAGAGGTCGATACCTTGATGCTTCAAATCCACGTCAGGACATGTGGCCCTTACATGAATGTAATATTGTTAGCCAAGAAGATCATGTTATAGGGCTACTTTTGGTCGACCATGGAAGCCGATTGTTGTCGATTTGTGCACAAGTGCCACAACTGCTAGATTCACGGGAACTTCATACATGCTCCCCCTCAACAGCTGCACAGCATGTTTTCACTGTGGCCTTTCTCAACTTGGGGAATAGACGTCATTGGAGTCATCCATTCGGCATTATCCAATGGCCACAACTACATCCTAGTGGCCATAAATTACTTTATCAAATGAATGGAAGCGGCCTCTTACAAGACCGTCACAGCTATAGCCATAGAAAAGTTCATCAAGAACAACATCATAGCACGGTACGGGGTGCCACACTCAATTATCTCAGACAATAGCAAGAATTTCATAGCTCAGAGGTTGGAGAATTATCTGTAGAGCCTCAAGATCAAACATCACAGGTCCTCCCCGTACCGCCCATAGATGAACGGTGCCATGGAGTCAACAAACAAGAACCTAATTAAGAACCTGAAGAAGAGTGCCGAGATGCATAAGGATTGGCATGAAAAGCTCCTCTATGCGCTATGGGCTTACAGAACTTTGGTCTGGATATCAACAAGAGCGACACCTTACTCATTGGTGTATGGCATGGAAGCGGTCCTACCAGTTGAAGTGGAGATCCCATCACTCAGAATCTTGAGGGAGGTTGAGCTAGAAGAAGCTGAATGGGTCGAGGACAAATGTATCCAGCTGAATTTGATTGACGAGTGTAGACTACAAGCTATGCACAATGCCCGTTGCTACCAAGGAAGAATGGCAAGATCATATTAAAAAAGAATCCAACCCAGGAGCTTCACTCCTAGCGATCTGGTTCTACGGGCCATACATCTCCCTGACGGTCGAGGCAAATTCAGACCTAACTGGCATGGTCCCTATATCATCAAGTAAGTCTATTTGGGAGGCGCAACAATCCTCGAGGACATGGACAATGTTGAGCTATCTGAGCCAATCAACGCATGTTATCTAAAGAAGTACTACCAATAAGCGGAAGGCATGTATCCTCACCTTGCAAAGTATCCTTTCGCATATTATGCATTATCCACCACTCTATCATGCATATTTATAAAATAAAAAAGCAATCCAGGCGCATCTAATCCACAACATTTGTTTTTTTGCTTTTGTACACATCAATAACTTAAGCATATCAATAATTGCATGCATTTATGCATAAACGCGTCAACATCATATCTCGATGATGAAAATTGGAATAGCTAGCTTACTTGAGAAGGGTCTATACCTCTTCAATTGATACTACCCAGATACTCTAGCGAGCGAGGGAGCCACCACCCAACCATGGTTAGGCAAAATGTACAAACTCCCATAGGGACTTACACCTTCGGAGGGAGATAAAATGTTAGGAGCGAGCATGAGTGTGAGCTAAAAGAAAAATAAACATATCCACAAGGGCACAAAAGAAATAAGGAGACAGAAGTCGTAGATAGAAGCTAGCCCTAAAAGAGAGAGGCAAGTAGGCAATCTCTATCCCTATTACTTACCTTAGGGAGGAGTCGAAGCAAGCATCCAAAGAATCCAAATGATCAAAGGGACTAGCCACCCCTCGCACATAATTACAGTAGCCCCTCCAAGTTCGGATGCCCATTACCCCCAAGTAAGGATTAGAGCAAGCCTACAAGCCTAAAGGGAGAAAAGAAATGAGCCAAAAGTCAAAAAAGCATGTTTAAGTCCCCAAAGATTTGGCACGGAGCCTAACCTACTGAATCATCCATTTTGGAGAGCCACCCACAGCTAGAAGTCTGGGTAGTGTCTTGTGAATCGAGGTCTTCTCCTCTTCTCATAGCAGGCATCATTAGCATTCCAAATCCTTAGGGTGATACAACATAACACTATCATTCCTGCATGCATTATCTTTTGTCCACTTTGCAAGGTCTCGTTGGGTCCTAAACCAGGGGCATGTCAGCTACTCTTTGGCCAAAGATTTGACAGAGGATACCGTACACCAGAGGCATGTCAATTGCCTTTGTGGTGATAGCCTTCCACATCAACCAGGGGCATGTTAGTTGTCCTTTTGGTTGACTCGTCTTGAGACAGTATCTTCGTCTAGAATATGTTGTCTGCTCCATAGCTCGAGCACAAGAACGAGGACAACAACAACCATAACCCTCCAAGATCAGAATCAAGACAGAATATCAATACTCCCCTAATCAACAGGCGAGAACACAGTTGATAAGCCTGTGCCAAAGTCAAACTCCTAGGGGTCTGTAAGTGACACAACAGTAAATCTGGAGAAGTGTCAAAAATCGTCTAGCAAGTCCATCTTATTGGAGGAGGAAACAATACCCTCATGAAGTCCGTATCCAGGCAGGTCCTATGTATCAGTGCAGAATCTAAGCAACGGTTTACTCGGATCAACCATTATCGTCCTATAGCATCGACAGTGTCAAGTGAACAAGCAGAGCAGTGACACAGTGAAGCAGATAGCTGTAGATAAGAACAAACCTCTTGGCTAGCAAGTAAGTTGTAGATAGCCTTTTATCCCTTCTCTCGCGACTCCTATGAGCCTAAAGGAAATCCGAGTCGCCTTTATTCTTTTCTTGCGACTCCTCTAAGTCCAGAGGAGATCCGATTCGCTGTTTCCTTGAGTCCTAGGAACAACCATTATCCCTTTTCTCGCAACTCCTCTAAGTCTAGAGGAGATCCGAGTCTTTGTTTCCTTGAGTCCTAGGAATAGCCCCCATCCCTTTTCCTCGCGATTCCTTTAAGTCCAGAGGAGATCCGAGTCGTTGGTTCCTTAAGTCCTAGGACCAACTTTTATCCCCTTTCCTCGTGACTACTCTGAGCCTAGAGGAGATCCGAGTCGCTGGTTCCTTGAGTCCTAGGACCAGCCTTTATTCCCTTTCCTCGTGACTTCTCTGAGCCTAGAGGAGATCCGAGTCGCTGTCTCCTTGAGTCCTAGAAACAACCGTTATCCTTTTTCTCGCAACTTCTCTTAGCTCAGAGAAGATTCGAGTCGTTGATTCCTTGAGTCCTAGGAACAGTCTTTATCCCTTTTCTCGCAAGTCCTCTGAGCCCAAAGGAGATCCGAGTCACTGTTTCCTTGAGTCCTAGGAATAACCTTTATTCCGTTTCTAGTGACTCCTCTGAGCCTAGAGGAGATCCGAGTAGTGTTTCCTTGAGTCCTAGGAACAACCTTTATCCCTTTTCTCGCGACTTCTCTGAGCCTAGAGGAGATCTGAGTCGTTGTTTCCTTGAGTCCTAGGAACAACTTTTATCCTTTTCCTCGTGACTCTTCTAAGCCCATATGAGATCCGAGTCACTGTGTCCTTGAATCCTAGGAACAACCTTTATACTTTTTCTCGCGACTCCTCTTACTTCGAAGGAGATCTGAGTCACTGGTTCCTTGAGTCCTAGGACCAGCATTTATCCTTTTCTCTTATGACTCTTTTAAGCCTAGAGGAGATTCGAGTCGCTGTTTCTTTGAGTCCTAGCTTTTATCCCTTTTCTCGCGAATCCTTTGAGTCTGGAGGAGATTCGAGTCGTTGGTTCCTTGAGTCCTAGGACCAGCATTTATCTTTTTCTCTCGTGACCCCTCTAAGTCCAGAGGAGATTCGAGTCGCTATTTCCTTGAGTCCTAGGAACAACCTTTATCCTTTTTTCGCGACTCCTCTGAGCCTAAAGGAGATCTGAGTCATTGGTTCCTTGAGTCCTAGGACCAGTCTTTATCCCTCTTCTCGAGACTCCTCATACTCTAGAGGAGATTCAAGTCACTGGTACCTTGAGTCCTAGGACCAGGCTCTATCCTTTTCTTGCGACTCCTCTAAGTCTAGAAGAGATCCGAATCGCTGGTTCCTTGAGTCCTAGGACCAACCTTTATCCTTTTCCTCGTAACTCCTCTAAGTCCGGAGGAGATCCGAGTCGCTAGTTCCTTGAGTCCTGGACCACATTTATCCTTTCTCTTGTGACCCCTCTAAGTCCGGAGGAGATTCGAGTCGTTGTTTCCTTGAGTCCTAGAAACAGTATTTATCCTTTTCTTGCGACTCCTCTGAGTCCAGAGGAGATCCGAGTTGTTGGTTCCTTAAGTTCTAGAACCAACCTTTATTCCTCTTCTCGAGACTCCTACTCTGGAGGAGATCCGAGTCATTGGTTCCTTGAGTCCTAGGACCAGCCTCTATCCTTTTCTAGCGATTCCTCTAAGTTCGGAGGAGATCCAAGTCGCTGGTTCCTTGAGTCTTAGGACCATCCTTTATCTTTTCCCTTGTGACTACTCTAAATCCAGAGGAGATCCGAGTCACTGGTTGCTTGAGTCCTAGGACCAGCATTTGTCCCTTTTCCTTGTGACTTCTCTAAGTCCAGAGGAGATCTGAGTCGCTGGTTCCTTCAGTCTTAGGACCAGCATTTACCCTTTTCTCTCGTGACTCCTCTAGGTCCAGAGGGAATTCGAGTAGCTGGTTCCTTGAATCCTGAGAACAACTCCCATCCCTTTTCCTTGTGACTCCTCTAAGACTGGAGGAGGTCCGAGCTGTTGACTTCTTGCATCCAAGGACCAACCCTTATCCCCTAAGTTAATAACCCTAACTATCCGATGATGAGTCTGTTAACTCATCACAGGGCTGATAACCCTAACTATCCGGCGACGAGTCTGTCAACTCATCACCAAGCAGGTAACCTTGCCTACTCAGGTAGCAAGCACGTTAGCTTTATCTGGCAGTCTCCTTTGCACGGTTTCAGAGTGGTCACTGACTTATTACCCAGCATTTCACAGTAATTTATGACTTTTCTGTCTGCATTAGACTTTATGAAATATTGTTGTGTGGAACAAAGTGATTTGTCATTCTAAATGTTTCAATAATGTTCTACAGACTTGAATCAAGAGAAGCCGCGACTCTCCTTATTGGTCATGGGTTTCCCTACGATGGTTGTATCGATGAGTTGCTCAAATGTTCTCTAGACGTGGATTGGAAAATTAACGGACGGTGATCGTGACAAGCTGCGGGCTTGGGGAATCTCCTCAAAATTCTTAGACATTGCAAATGTGGAGGTCTCCCATTACTTTTTGTGTGCAGCTGCCCGATTCTGGAAGCCTGCAAACCACGTATTTGGCTTCAAAAGGATTGAATTAACACCCACTTTGGAGGAGGTCCGTTAGGTGTGTTGTCTGTCGAAGTTTCTTGGGCCCACTGTGTTTATGCAGTGTGACAAGTACTTTTTTTGTGTTGAGTGAATTGACTGGCTTGTCAATCGACGATTGTGGTCATCAACTTATCTTTACTGATGGACAATCTCCCATGCTACAACTAACTTACTTTGACAAGGTAGCCGAGATGCGCACCTCCTTGGGCGATGAGTTGTAGTTGAGAGGTCTTGTCGTCTGCTTTTTAGGTGAGCTGGTGTTTAACCATGGTCAGACAGTCATAAACATCGAGGTTGTAGAGATTGCTTTGGTGGTGATAACCCGTCAGATAGACCTGGCCCTAATTATCTTGGCAGAGGCTTACCGAGCCCTAGATTGGTCATTGCGAAGGTGCCGACATTTCTATGGTTGTGGAGCTTTTGTACAGGTATAGTTGGCTGCTCATCTGAGTGTAGAGGTCTTACGCCTTCAACGGTCAGCTTTTGAATCTTATTGCCAAAGTGGTCATGCTCGCACACTCACATCAGTTCGCAAGGAGTATGAGCATTTGTAGAGTTAGATAGAAGACAAGGTGACCTGGCGCATCATTTCTTCGACAACTCATAACTTTGAAGCTT
Organism: Posidonia australis; assembly: GCA_024699735.1. Classification (NCBI taxonomy): domain Eukaryota; kingdom Viridiplantae; phylum Streptophyta; class Magnoliopsida; order Alismatales; family Posidoniaceae; genus Posidonia; species Posidonia australis. Next base: position 16,096 of record JAMKQA010021367.1, on the reverse strand, counting down.
TCTTCAATAATACCAACATGCAGCTTATCATCCTCCTAGGGTTGACTGGTGGTGTCGAATATCATCCAATTCCTGTGATGCAATAGTTCGACTACCGACAAGACTCCTTTGCTCAAAGACCGATGCCAGCTCGTTTCGAGGAGTACCCCTTGAGCTCTTACGCTGTAACAAAGGAACTATCACGCCTGCTTAATGGCTCAATCCGGTCTAGCGATCTTACAGTCATAGAAGTGAAGGGATGTTCAGTTGGCTACGAAGGCTAAGCGGAAGAAACCTGGCCGAGCTGTGGAGCTGTCTCGAGTCCTACACTGTTTCGCAAAGCTAGAGGCTCTAAGAAATCTAGAGATGACGCAGACCCTTGACATTTGTATTATGCTACTTGTTCACTACATGCTGAAATAAAATGTAATCACTTCATTATATTCGATTGCTATAATAAGTTCATTAGAACACATTTGCCAGCTTGTTTGGATGCTTGTGATTGACAGTAAGTCGCCATTGCAACAACATGTGCTCAACTGGTTCAACTACAACCTTCTTCTACTTGTCGACTTGGTGCTGGGGTCTACCCAGCTAACAGTTGAGAATATCGTTTTGTTGCCTAGGCCTGGACAATCGAAGCTGTCATAGGCTTCTGTACCAGGTGGGGCGGAATCCAATCTATGTTGGTTGGACTTGCTCTAGTTGAACAAGTGCCATTTCTATCCTTTTCTAGGCCAGGTGAGGTCTAGATAATCCCATCCTAGATTTTCTCCAGGCGAACGGATCTTGGTGCCACTTCTTTGTTAAATCCCCCATCATCGGTTGATACCACAAACTATCCGATTGACAACCGTCACATTGTCGGGAGCGGGCTGACAATCCTAACTATCCGGCAACAAATCCATCAACTCATCATCGGGCTGATACCCCAAACTATTCGATTGACAACCATCACATTGTCAGGAGCAGGCTAATACCCCAATCTATCTGATTGACAATCGTCACATTGTCAAGAGCTGGCTGATACCCCTAAACTATTCGATTAACATCCATCATCAGTCTATCCTCGGTCGGCAAGTCTGATATCTTGCCATGCATCCTTTCGAGCCGAAAGGTCTACCTTTGCCAAGTCTCCCCTATAATGCGAAAAGCTCAGTAGTCTTGTCCACGCATCTCTTGGCACGAGTCGGGAAATCCCTCGCGCTCCCCTCCGTGAGTTGACAGGCTACCCACTCGTCACCAGCATCGTCTTCATGCATCATCCGGCATTAGGGTTATCCTTTGCATTAGCATCTTGCATGGGCCACGAGTCATGACTTTCGGTGCATCCACCGAATAAGTGGTTCATGGCCCTACAACAAGTACCACTCTCCCACGGACTCAGGCGAGGTGTCTTGTCAACCCTGAGCATTGGTCTTGATTCCCTCGACTTCGCTCAGGGAGGGGCATCTGTAGAAACCTCGATTTTGCTGTCATTTGACAGCAGACTTCTCTAGAAAGATGTTCTGATTGCGACCACAAAACCTGAACCCTAACTCCACCTAAACCCTCACTCCACCAAAACCCTAAACCCACAAACCCACTCAGATCTAATTTAAGCAAAATCCATAATTAAAAATCAAAACCAAACAAAACTCATTTAAAATCCAAATTAAGCAAAAAAAAAAGCCTAATTAAAACCAAAATTAAATAAAATCTACTTAAATCCACTCAAAATCCAAATTAATTAAGTAAAAACCCTAATTAAAATCAAAATCAAATAAAATCCATTTAAAATCCAAATTAATCAAATAAAAACCCCAATTAAAACCAAAATTAAATAAAATCCACTTAAAATCCAAATTAATTAAGTAAAAACCCTAATTAAAATCAAAATCAAATAAAATCCATTTATACCATTTAAAATCCAAATTAATCAAGTGAAAACCCTAATTAAAACCCTAATCAAGTAAAACTTAATAAAATCCATTAATGAATAAAATCTGATTAAAAAGAAACCCTAATCCAAATAAAAATCAAGCAAAAACTAATGAAATCAAAATAAGTCAAAACCCTAATAAAAAACTAATTAAACCAAAATGTAAACTAAATCCCTAATTAAGTGAAGTAAAAAACTAATTAAATCTAAATTAAAACTCAAATACAAAACTTTAATCCATTTAAATTCAAAAAAATCCTAAAACAATAAAACCCTAAAAATCCTAATTTAAAATCAATTAATTAAATCACAAAATCCCTAAAGTAATCAAAATCCTAAAAACCCTAAAATAATAAAACCCTAAAAACCCTAATTTAAAATCAATTAATTAAATCCCAAAAGCCCTAAAATAATTAAAATCCTAGAAACCCTAATTTAAAACCAATTAATTAAACCTTAAATCACAAAATCAAAAATTTAAATAAAATCACAAAACCTAATAAAAACCTAAAACATAAAACCCTAAAATCCCTTAAAACCTAAAAAACAAAAACCTAAAAACAAAAACCTAAAAACTCTAAAAACAAAAGCCCAAGAACCAAGCCCATTATCCGCCCAAGTGCATCCCATTTCCACTTCAATGAAAAACCTTAGGAAAAGCCAAAAATAATTCCGACCACCGTCGATGGCCTGACTTTTCCAACGAGATCTCAGACGTCAAATCCCAATCAACAACTGTCCCTCCCTGATCTGTCGTGATCTCCGACCATTTCTTCCTCCAGCACGCGCTTGATCCAACAGTATTGGTCCCCTGAGGAAGAGGATCGACGGCTAAAGAAAGTTCACTAGTGCTTAAAAGATTGGCCGTCGACAGACCGGGGATCCCTCTCCTTCTAGTGTACTTCAGTCCATAGAAGAAATCCCCTAACCAATCCATCGATTTCCCCACATCCAGAGCCTCTCCCCAAGCCTCTTACATCCTTGAGAATCCCCGAACCCCTATCGGAGCAACCATCCAAAGGACCGCCGCCATCACTCACCGGAAGGGACAGAAGCTCCACCCAGGTAACCCTTTTATTTTGTTTCGAATCTCCATCCTTAGCTCCATTCGAACTAGTCCAAGTCCTTTGAGTCGTGCTTTGCTGGAGACTGCCGCCCCTGCATCATCTCCTTTTCCCCTGGTGGTGGGTTTACCACCACCGGCGAGGTCGCAAGCCTCTTGTTCCAAGGGAGGCCCCATGGGCCTCTCCTCCCTCCTTCCTTTTCCTCCCTAGGTCCCTTTCACTCGAGAAGGGATCCTCTGGTCTCCTACCGCTAAGAACGCCGTTGCAACCCTACCGATGGTGAACCCTCATCGTGGAATCAACCAGAGACCTCTGGACGCACCCGCTTTGCATCGCCACGCCAGGAAGCTCCGTTGCATTGCCACGAGTCATTCCGCGCAGCCACATCGCTGTCCTTGGCCCGGGAGAGTCGCGCCTACCTCCGCCATGCCTGTCGTTGTCATAGGAGACGGGGGGAACACCTCAGGCCACCCTAGTCTTCGTCGACACCTCTGGGAGTCTCCTCGTGCCTCCCTTAAGCTTCTTTGGTCCTCGCCACGCCATTCTAGCCATCGCGCCGTTGCCAGTTCCCTTCGCCGTCGTCTTCTCCAGCGTCGACAGCTTCTCACCAGAACCAGAGGTGGGTGAGACATTTCAGGCTGCCTCAGCCCTGTCCGACGCTCTGGAAAGCTCCATCGTCACCCTCCTCAGCTTTCTAGGCCATCACTGGAGCCCTTCCGCTGTTGCACCGCCGTTGGGCCTTCGTTGGAGGTCGTGCCGGAGTGAGAACGTCGGCGATCCTCCGGTGAACTTCGAAGAGTAATTTTTTTAACTTAGGCCTAGTTAGTTTTAGGTTTTTATTTTTAGGTCCTTAAATCATTTGTTTTAGGTTCTGTTTTTTTATTTTTAAGCCCTTGTAGTTTTAAATAATTTTTATTTCCTTATTTGTTTCAGTAAGAATTGCATATAGCTCCCTACCTATTTTAATTTTTTATCTTTATTACATTCATACATGTTTTCTCACATTTAAGTCCCTAAGATTATATTTTCTTAGCAACTAGGTCCTGAACATTTGCATCACGCCCCCAATACTTTTTTTAATGAGTTGTCTTTGTAAAATTTGCATTCTGAACCTTGAAAGGCTTTATAATCACACTGATCATCATAAAAGTCTATTTTTTATCACATTTAAGTCCTGAAATTTTACATGTAAGGCCATGGATTCACAGCATACAATCATTGAGTATAGGGAATTTGCATCTAGATCCTTAGTTTAATTTCAAATTCATTATTTAAGGTTTTAATTGTTTCACACTCCCTTTTTGACATTTTTCACTTCTTTTATTTATAATTTTGCACTTAAATATAGTTTTCACTCAAAAATCATGTTTGCATTGTAAATTGATTTTTAATTTCACATTTTAGTCATATTTACACTTTATGTGTGAATTTTGCACATTAGACCTTGAATTCTCAGGAAATTACTAAAGTGCAATTTTCACACATCTTCAGTGTCACATTTTCATTTAAGCCATCATCTGTACACTAAGATAAAAGTCACTGAACACACTTTGATCAACTTTTCTCTTTTTTTTGTGAATTTTGCATTTTGGTCCTTGTACTTGTGCTTTATCATATTTACATCTTAAAACCTTGTCCCTTTTGTGCTTTCTCGCAAATAACATTTTGCTGATATTTTGCATACATTAGACCATACATCATACACATACACACATTTATCACATCTGGCCATTGAAATGACCAAATTGCTCCCATGCTGTCAATTCTCGCACATGCATGTTATTTGTGCACAAAGTCATGCATAATCTCTGTTTCAGTCATTCCTCAACATCCTTTATACATTTAGGCACATTTTTCATGTATTTTGCATAGTTTTCATTACATTTGCATATCATTCCATCCTTTTGAGTAAGCCAGCCTTCTATGTATTTTTTCCATGGATTTAACACCAACCCGTTTTTCGAATTCCTTCGCTTGACATTCGATTTAATTTCCTTTACTCCACTTTTTGGATTTACTTTCGATTTAATTTGGATTTCATTGCCTAAGGACATACACTAACTGACCAAAAGGCCTACATTGACCTAATCGAGGATTGTTTTCCCTTTTTTGATTTTTATGATATTTTCTATGATTCCGACGATGACTTGGGTTGACCTCACTTTTGATCCTTTTATCGGTGTGATCTTCTAGAACATTCTTTCCAAAACATCGTTATTTCATGTAATTTTCTTCATATGTCACCATTTGATCGTTTTATATGAATTTCTTTGTAATTTTTCCATCTAGATTTCTGTAATGTTTTCTATGATTCTGATGATTTGAATTGGTTATATTTTTGATTCTCTTAAAGTCGATATGATTTTCCTAGTCATTTTTGCCAAAAAATTTCGTCATTTCATGTGATTTTCTTTGTCGTGTCCTATTTTGTGATTTCATCATTTTGTGTGGATTTCTTCGCAGTTTTTGCGTACCATCTTGTACATCCATCTAGTCTTGTCTTAGTATTCATATTAGTATGATTAGAGTACGGTCTAGGCTTAATAAGCATTCATTTAGCCTTTAGCAAGTGAATTGGACTAGAAAGACCGAGTTTCTCGGACGTACGGGGGTGTCTAATACCTTCACCGTGCGTAACAGGAATCCTTACTTATCATCTGGTTTGTAGACATTTAACCTCTTCATTTGCATCTTATGCATTCAATCTTTTTGTGGTTTATTTGCGATTTTCCTCGTCTTTCCCTTAAAAGATTAGTTGACGACTTCATTTCTTTTCCTTTTTATTTTATTTTGCGCCTTCGTCATCTTGATATGGCTGTAACTTCCTCCTTGTGGTGCGACTCTGTGTCGTATCTCCAAATGAACATAGTCATAGCTATCCACGTCGAAAATACACATCATTTAGATATATAGTTTGAAAACACAAGTAAATATCATAGATGCTACGTTACATCATTCATATAATGTTTTGATGTAAGATTTCAATTTTTTCCTATTTCAATAGTGACATATTGTCCGTTTGTTCGTGGGCTCCAAATAGACATTGCATCAGCATGTGTAAACATTTGGTGTACCGAACTAAGCTCTGTAAAATGGAGGATTATATTGTTGATGGCGTACGTCATTGTAGGCCTAACTACTTGACCGTTGGATCCCACTGCCACTTAACATGGGATGGGAAGAAGAAGTCCCCTATGACATGAAACTGCACCAACAAAATTAAAGAGGGAATTCTTTCAGAATAAAAGTTGAAGTATGTTTGCCCCCGTGTTTGTGGTGCAAGAAAAGACAAAAGTCGTAGCCTTGGGTAAGAAGAAGAAGAAGAGGAAGAAGAAGCAAAAGATTCATTCCTCACGTTAGTATCAAGCCGACATCTTCATCAATATCTCTTCTGTCCGTAAAAAGAAAAAAAAAAAAAGGTAGCTACGATCATAACAAAGAGAACAGAACAGAGGAAAGTTCCAGGACATCCCAGGACGTGGAATTCTTCCAGGAAAGTTCCATCTTGGTTGCTTCTTCTCCGATGGTGGTCTACTCGACCAAGTTATGTGTAGAATAAAGAACCAAAGGCACGGCCACAGGTTGACCTTTGTATTATAAAAGAATTCTCTCTCTCTCTCTCTCTCTCTCTCTCTCTCTCTCTCTCTCCGTATATAATAATAAACAACAACAAAAACTATCAACGAACCAACGGCAAGATGTCCATCATCGCAGTCGAGAGTATCCTGATAGAATTACCGTTCAGCAATAGCCACGGAGTCGATTTCTTTTGGCAGAAGCAAAGAGGAAGCTTTTGGTGCTTCTCCTCCTCGTCCAAGACAAAGGACAAACTTGACCAACGTGTCCGCTTCGCAGCCATAGAGATCCAAAGCAAACCGCTAGATTAGGGCGGTGTGTTCTTCTTTTTCTTTCGGTTTCGTGTCGAGTTCATGCCCGTTTTAATTCTTGCATCGTCTCCCTTTTACCGTCTTCCTGGCTTCCTCTGTGTGTTCGTCTCCTCTCTCTCTCAGTCTCTCGCTCTCTCCCTCTCCTCTCCTCAAACGGCACAAAAGGAAGAGATCGAGTTGGACTTGGAGTGAGAGAGAGAGAGAGAGAGAGAGAGAGAGAGAGAGAGAGGGAGAGAACGAGAAAGAGAGATAGGTTTGGTTGGTAGATCGAGCTCTTATTTTCACAACCGGTGCGTGTGTGTTTGGAGACGGGCGAACATTCTATCGTTCCAATTCTTTCCAGGTATCGTTATTTTTTTTATTACGTCAATGAAAAGGAGGTTAAATTATAGCTGTGTGATTTAGTCGCTATCTAACAAATTTTTATTCATCACGTTTTGGTGCTGTGCTGCGTTTTGATGGGGGGAATTCGCATGATTGTAATGTTAGTTTGCTTGCTGAAGCTGTACTTTTAATTGAACTAATTAGAACAGGGATAGGTTATGATTATTCTCTGACAGGAAAAAATACGACATAAAATTCTGAAATAGGGACTTAATTTGAAGTTGGAATTATGTGTGTGATGCCCTCAAACTGGTTTATTGAGGTTAATTAGAGCGTGTGATTAGGCTCCAGCACAGAAGACTAGCTTTCGAGGGAGTTACCTATGCTTCTAGGTTTGGGGAAAACCTATAAGTTTTTGAATGTAAATGGCAGATTTTCAAAAGAAACTGCTAAATAAGATTTACTTAATGCAAAATTTGTACAAGTGTAAATGTAGACAATTTGATTGCACAGTTTCACTCTAGTGACCCTTTTGAGAATCTCACTTTTATGTCCATTTGGATTGGGTCAGGGGCGTGAGAGTGGAAGGGAGGAGATGAGTTGCTTGGTTATCAATTGAAGACATGAGGGGAGGGATTGAGAGGGGCTAAGACTCCCATTTTTCAAACAGTCCAAAATGGTTGGGTTTGGAAGAGAAGGGATACACAATTATAACACCAAATATGCCCTTTCTTTTAAATATAAAAGCACTCCAGCAAATGGTATATATTATTAAAATGATATAATTTGGTTCCCTTCCCTTCCCTCTACTCACGTAACCAAACAAAAATACATGATCCCTCTCCCTTTGGTCTTAAAATATCCAAACAACAATGCACTTTTATACCGCCCTTCCCTCCTTCTCCCCTCCCTTCCCTTCTTCTCCCCTCCCTTCCCTTTATGATTTGAATTTCCCCTCCCTACTCCTCCAATGTAACCAAACAAAGTTTCTTATTTAGTAATTTTTTTATTAAGTCCACCTTCTTTAGAAGTCTTTAAAAATGTGCTCCAAAAGGTGTTTTGAAAGGGATCTTAGATGGATACATTTTGGGCTCTTGGAAAGGTAGACTTGTTTCATGCTCACTAACTTGGGAAGCTCCTTTTCATGAGTTTTTTAGAAAGCAAAAAATGACATCGACAAATAGGGGCTTAAGAGCAAGAATTCACTGTCATAGGGGCTTCTGAAGAGAGTCCTCATTTGGTACATCTTCCAAGAGATATATGTTGAAGTAGCATCATGTCTCTCAAAACCTTTGGCATGAATCGCATAGTTATAACCTATAATAGTAGTAAGGCAATAGCTGCTAGATCACAATTTACTTGGTATTGAGATTTTGAAAGTAAGATTTTATATTCAGTATTCATTATTATTATTATTACTACATAAATATAGAGATCTTACTGAAGATGAGGAACTAATGTATGAATGGAGGAATACCTTTTGGATTTTATTTATTTGATAATGGTATGGTTTCAAAGGAAAAGTTTATGGATCATCTATGTAAATGGAAAATAGGAAAAGAAGTGATCATAGAATGTGCAGTCAAAATGTCGATGTCTAAATGGATAAATGCAAATTTTGAAAATTATAAAAATATATAGAAATAAATGGTTTTGAGAAAGGGTAAAATGTCACACCAATTGTTTATTGAATGAGATACAATTGTCTCAAATTGTCTAATATGCCAAGAAGATGTAAAGTGCACCTACTAGGGAGGACAAACGTAATTCATGTTGGCAGAGTTAAATAAGACCTCATTTGCATGTTTAAAAGTAAAGAAAATGATGTAAGTGTATGTTTTGGCATGCTTTTGAACTATATATACTGACTGAAAGTTTTGGGAAATATATATTTCCAAACACAATACAAAATTATGACTTTAATGGCCTGCTGCTGCTACACATGTTTGTTAGCTTTTTATGTAAAAGGTCAACTTAGATTTTTTTTTTGTGCTTCAATTATTCTACAAATGGTCTTGAAGTATTTCGTTATTCCTAAAAAGTTAACTTGCTAAGTTGGTAATAAGTTCTTTTTTAAGAATTCGATGATATGAGAACCTAGATCAATTGGGAGAATCATATATGGAAAAAGTGGATTTTTCCTAAGATTTTTACCGTTGGCCAACAGTCTAGACAAACTCATAAAAGGCGATTTTTAAAACTTGAACTTGACATGTTGATGATCAACTCATTAAAAAAAATTTCTCTCGAAATGTAGAGCAAAATTAGTTTATAAAAGAGGGAAAAAAACAACATAGGGTGTGTCAATAGTGCTGGTTCATTTCATTCCTCAGGGTCTGCTTGTAGAAAGAAAGCAACATAAAAAAGTGGAATAGATACTTTTGTTTCGCTTCACTGAAATTCGAGGTCTTGAATTTTAGCTTGACTTCCCTTTTTTCCCTTTTTGGGCATTTCTCGGCTGAGCCAAAAAAATTGCATTTCTTTCCTTTTTGCACAAGTGGTAGGAGGATCCCCAGTTGTTGCGACAGCCACAGTAGGACGACAAGAAGGCTGGTGTCATCTTCCTCGAGCTATTGTCATCCTCCCTTTGTTGGGCCTGAATGTATATAAAGGAAGTGGATAAGGTTTCTCCTGATCATGTCTATTTTTCTTGGCTTTCTCAAATTTCTTAATAAACTCATATGATGATATGTGGCAGTCAACAAAACCTCTGAATAGTACATTTATTTATGCTCACTGCAAAGAGCTTAAATGTCCATTGGATTGTAGTTCATACTTCATACATTTCGATCATCTTTCGTTGTCTAATTCCCAAACTCATCTACTTTTAAACTACTAGCAATGCATGAATGGGCCTCCCGAAATTATTCAATGGTGCTAACAACATTAACTCCAAATTCTCTTTGAATTCCTATTAGCTCATTATGTTGATCTTTTTGATGATGTTCATGTTAAGGACACCCTGATGTTGTTCTGCAACATTTTTTGAGATGTTTTGTTCATTCCAAATGGAAATCTAATCTTGCCCCTTTTGGTAATTGAGCTGAGAAGCCTGCTCATCTGGGTCGGATTGGTTACAGTAGGTAGGCACGAATTGAGGGAGAGGGGGTTTTGGGTGTGTATGAGAGAGAGAATAAACCGTTAACGCTCGTCAACTGGTCGGTCTGGTCCTTTCTGATGCTTAGGTCAATTACTGCTCTTGGTTTAGGGTGAAAATCAGGTTTTGGGTGGAGTTGGAGGGTAATTATGTACCTTTGGTCTTTGGGTGGAGGGATATTTATAAGCTGGTGGTGTTGAGTGGGCTTGTTGGTCCATGGACCGTTTTGACCTCCTCCAGGCCTGATCAGGTTGCATGGGCATTGTCCCAGGCCAATTAGCAACACAGGCCTTGTTCCCGCTGGTCAGGCTGATGGGCCCATGTCAAAATCATTTATTTAGTTATTTTTCTACATGAACAGGAGTGAGCTTTTGAGTGGCTCACAACTGAATGATTGTTATGCTCCTTTTTGCTTTTTAAACAAGCTTTGCAGCCTGTTCGGATGGGCACCCACATTTTATGGTGTTTCGGTATGGTCAACCTTCAATTTCAATTTTGGATGAGTCTCTTGTATAGAGCAGCCAAAAATCTCAACTATGATAATCTTGAAAGAATTATCGTGTAGATGAACTATGAATGCTAAAAACCATACCCATAGGTACCATAACCGGTGATACTATTTTCAACTATGATAATCTAAAACCCATACTCAGTGGGACTATAACTAGAGATACATTTTTATGGTATTCAAGTTTCTATATCACTTTCCCATTGATCAAAAATTTACCCCAAAAGTATGATGTTTGTGTAAACCTTCCCTTGAAAACAGAAGTACCTTATTTTTCATCACTTGTTGTAGAATTGCGAATATATAATTTTTTACTTTTGTCACAGGTATAAACACGTTGTTGGATAAAATAGAGAAATAAATCCTCACGAATATATATTCCTCTCATTTCTATATATTAAATCTACATATTCTAAAAGATGCCTGTCTCAATACTGAAGTTAGAATTGTTTGTGGAAGTGGTATTGTAGCAAAAATATGTATATTCTCTTGGCGATGACATTAGTTGTGCATAAAATCTGTATCTTGTTTGCAAAAGATATTTAAGAATATGTTTTCAATGTGGCAGTGATTGTTACATTTAAAGGTTTAATATTAGAACAACCACAGTTTATTGATTTCTATTTTCCATATTAAATGTTAAGCATGTATTGCACTAATGTTTATATATTATATAATTTTTTATATTTGAATAATAAATATAAAAATGTATTGTTCATGTTATTCATACCATATTTGTAATACACATGGTGCATGTTATTTTCCTTTCCATCAACAATTTTATATAATGTTCATTACTTATACTTACTTTATTTGAATATTAAATATAAAATTGTTATGTCGATCTTATTTATATAATTTTTGTAAGACACGAAGTGTAATTTACTTTCCTTTCTGTATACAATTTTATCTATGTTCATTACTTTGTCTGTTCCATATTTCGGTCTGTTTTTTTTGGATCGTATTCCTGTCTGTTTCTTAAGGATATTGATATGCCATTGTTCTACATCTGTGTCCAGCTTAAAAAAGGCACAGTATTTTTCTACCTCATTTTTTGGGTCCATTTTCATCTTCACTTCAACTTGTTATTTAGGGGTCGACATGCTTTTGTCATAACCTATAAGTCTAATTTCTATATTTTAGTTTTAGGTTTTTCATCATATTTGTTCTTTTTGTATGAGAGTAATGTTAACATTCAAGTATTTCATACATAATCACTTCTTTTACGAAATCTATGCTAACTCCCATGTTAATATGCTTGTTTATTTCATGTTGTCATGGATGTGATGGTTTAAGTAAAATCGTTGTTGGGCATACACTTTTTATTGCATGTCACTTATGTTGTCAGTGTTTTACTTTCAGATGATCTTTTTTTGGAAGTATTTAAGTTACAATTTTACATTTTAGTAACAAAGTTTTGTTCTCAGGGTGGGTGTACATTTTGTTTCCTGGAATGGGTTTAGTTAATCACATTGCCTCAAGCATTACATTGCTGTAATATAAGTAGCTTGGTGGATAGACATCTGTTACAAACAATTAGTTGTTGTGTAAGAATTTCTTTTCTGAATAAAAATGGAAGCAGAGAGAGGAAGGGTGTGGGGTGATGATGGAGTGGTTATGGCTGGTATAAAGAGAAACAGAGCATCATATGATGCCAAATGTCTCACTAATTCCAAGCATCCATCTGTACCACAGATAGTTTCCATGTTTGAGTCTTCAGCTACATGCTGCAATATGGACAATTGCCTCCAATGTTACCCTCAGAAATCGATTCTGAGAAACTATGCAAACTTCTTGAAGAGTGGATTGCCACAAAGGTTGCTATTTTACAGGAATGGTGAATGGAATGATTATCCATTACAGGTCATTGATCTTATCCAGGAAAATTTTATAGCAAGGAAAGCAATTACCGAGGTTAGTCTTCAAGGTCATCACTTGTTGTTGGACTTTGTTCATATGGTTCAGATAGATGTGGAAATTGGCCTCTGTAAACCCATAGCCTGGATTGATGAACATGGCAGCTGTTTCTTTCCTGAACTTAATCCTCATTTTTGTGAATCACAAGTGGACAGCCATTCTACCCTAACAGAAGAGGAAGTGTATGCAAGAATGGAGTCAAATGGTACTTGTGAAAATAGGATGACGCTGGAAGAACTGGCAAGCCCTGCTGAAAGTTCAGCCTTGAAAGAGCACAAGGAATCTCATCATGATGCCAAGCGAATCAAAATAGTAGAGAAACCCACCAACAATATCAGCACTACAGCTGCAAATTCAAAAATCAAAGGAATACTTGGAAATAAATGTCCACACAGTGCCTCTTTTTCAAATGATTCAAATTTCAACAATATGCAGGGAAACCTTTCAAGGTGCACCAAAGGTGGGAAGGCCTATACTACTGTGCAAAAATTGCTACTTCTAGGTATGGGCCCATTTATTGATGAAAAGGATATCATTGGAATCTTTAACATACTGCCAGCATGCTCTCTGTGGCAAACACGATTAAAATTCTTCCAAAATCAAGTTGAGATTAGCTTGAATGTTCGTGGCAATGCAAATGTCTGTTATGCATGGCTGCCTTCCTGTAAGGAATGTGCAGAAGATATCTTGTTGCATGGAGTTGGAAAAGTTAAAAGACCGACTTACAAGACTATGTATGGAACTGGTATTCATCTTGCACCTGCAAATCATTCCAATATCAGGTTCATATTTTTTTATCTACGTCTTTTGAGTTTTTATGCCTGGTTACTTTCTTACAAATTCTTCCATTTTTACTTCTTGTGGCTAATGGTTATTATAATACAATTTTTATTACTATTTATATTGACAGTGCAAGCTGTTCTGTTGTTGACGAAAATGGTGTAGCATATATGGTGTTATGTCGCGTTATATTGGGAAATATGGAAAGGGTTCATCCTGGATCTAAACAGTTTCAACCTAGTAGTGCTATCTACGATAGTGGCTTAGACAGTTTTCAAAATCCTAACTGTTACATAATATGGGAGACCCATGTGAACACACACATTCTTCCAGAATATGTTGTGAGTTTTAGTGTGCCTTCTAAGAAAGGTGATTTCCTATGACTTTTGTTTGTTGACAAATGGATTTCACATTTTTATTCTCTGGTGTCATTTTGAATTTAAGGTGATAATTGCTTCAATTTTTTTTCCCTGTAGAATGTTTGTCTGAAAAGGAAAGAACATGTGATGTTTCTGGGATGAACAGTTGTAGTTGTTTTAGTAGCCAATCACAGAAAGAGTCCCATGCGATTGGTTTGGTAAGTATATTAGTTCATACCACACGCGGCCCCCCGCCCCCCCCACAGAGTATCTACCTAAAGCAGTCATTGGACTGGGCTTGAAATTATTTTGCTAGTGAAGTTTACTGGCTTTGTGTAATTGGGCTACAGACCAATTTATCTTGGTTACCACTCTTTGTTACATTAACAGTGGGAGAACGGACAGAAGCTTGCCAAAGAATCACGGTGTGAGCCTCACTTGTCTACTAGAGCATCCAAAATGCCAATGTCATCTCAAATGCCTTTCTCAATGCTGTTTGCTGCAGTATCTACTAAAGTTACTTCTCAAGATATGGATCTAATTAATGCTCATTATGATGATTTTAAGGTTTTGATCTCTCTGGCCAATTCAGTGATTACTGTTTTTTCAGGATTCATCTCTCTCATACATTTTCATTGAAGTAATATCTATTCTCCTATTTGAACAGGGACGAAAGATAAGCAGGATTGAGTTGATAAAAAAATTGAGACAGATAATTGGAGACAAACTGTTGATATCCACCATAATGCATCTTCAAAACAAGGTTAGTCACTTTTAGCCTTCTTTGTGGTGGAGTACGTCTTTTCATCCTTGTGTCCACATGCACATTACAGTATATAGCTCCTGGAAGATAATCAGTCTGGGCCTACGATTTTTAGCTCAATCTGGAACACTCTGGTTAGGCATGCTTACAGTTCAATCTGCACAAACTCTGTACATTATAGACTGTTCTTACAGTTTTTTTAGGCTGCCCATCTTGTTGGTTTTCCTTAAACTCAATATTGTGATACCTTAAACTTGGTATACTATGCCTACCACTGTCTAGATAAGCATATATGTTTATTTTATTTCATGCATGCTCTTTTGTTGATTGAAACTTGTTGGATTTTCTACATAGTTAACACTTAAATCATCATGTTAAAAATTGAATGTCCATGTTGATAGATCTCTTTATAAACCTAATTTGTTTTTCTTTTGAATGTTCATACAACCTATTTGTTGTAATGTTAGTTTTGTCGTTTTTGCTAGAAAGTATTGAAACTACTTGTCTTTTGATGATGTTTTGGAGAGTAATTAAAAATAAAATAAATTGCATTGTTAGAAAAGTTGTCATCATACAAGATGGCTCGTTTTAAAATTTTAATTTGATTACAAGATAGATTTATATTACTTGACTCTGTTTTGCCTTTTCTCTCTTTGGAAGTTGAAGTCCATCACTTTTGGTCAAGAAGTAACTCAGGAAATTGTAACAGTTGTTTAAGTTATCATTTACTCTACGAGGGATTTACTTCCCAGAACTAGTAGTATGCTTAGCATTGTTATTGCCTTAATGAAATTTGAAAACTCAAACTATCAATGTAAACAAGTGGAAGTTAATGTTGCTATTGGGCACTGTAACAATTGTTTGAGAAGCCTGCTTCCAAATATGGTTTAATAGAATCCAGATTGGTAAACATCAGTAGAAATCTATTTAGGAAAAATAAATTGGAGCTTGATAATGATGAGGGGAGATTTGTTAACAGATGGAGAGATAACTTGGAATTATCTTAAACAGAAACGGTGCAAATGTCCATAAAACCTGGCCAAAATTCCACTGATTTCACAAAAGATAGAGCAAAGATGGTTGTGCTAAAACTGGCAATGCACTAATTCAAACTCAAAAAATGTAATGGCCAAAATCTAGCTTGCCAGAAAAGTAGAGAACTATTTGGATGAGATTTGTCTAGAGGTAGTTAATCTTGGACATGATTCCAGATGTACATGTATTTCTTTCTAATTCCATGCTAGTGTGTGTGCTTTAACTTTTCGATATCAGATTCAAAGATGATTCATGTTGGTCAGTTTGACCGCATGACAGATGTACACTAAGTCACTGTCATAGAATCAAACATCGGTTTCGTGTCGGATTTCGGTCCGACAAAAATAGGAAACGTGTCGGACATCGGTGGAAATGTCGGTGGAAACGCGGTAAATTTACGGAAGTCCATGGAAATGGTAAAAAAACTTTGAATTTTGATTTGAAACTCTTAGATAAGCTAAA